>CM044552.2:24069597-24157097 GCA_024416835.2 Perccottus glenii | reverse complement strand
AACGGCTGGACAACTTTGAAATTGTGGGAAATGCTTTTTTGTAACATGTTGTTTTGAATAAATTAAACAGTTTTTGTAGATAGGTTTGAGAGAGAACAGTATTTAAGACATTGGGAATACTGTGAAAAAAAATCCATTTTAATCTAATCTTATCTAATTAATATTTTATTAAATTAATAAAAGGGTGCCCATGGTTAAACGGTAAATGTTGCTGTTTTTTTATTGCTCAGCACTGAGAATGGCATGTGTGATGAGCTGTCTTTCATCCCACCTGTCTGTCTGTGTGGACAGAGTGCACACAGCCTTAGCGGCGCTGGTCCCCATCATCAGGCTGCCGCTCTTCAGCTCCAGCCCTCGGCCTCTGCTGCCGCTCTCCTTCAGCAGCTCCTGGATGGACAGAGGCTGGATGACAGGCTGACTCAGGCCCATGTCAGAGGCGTCAGGACTGGGCTCGCAGCTCAGCTCAAATCCCAGGTCCACGCTGGAGGCCTGCTGGCTCTGCTGAGTGATGGTGGTCATTGAGGAGGCCTGGGACGAGCTGTCGCTGAAGTGGGTGTGCTCGAGTGAACTGATGTATTCCGTTACTCTAAAAATAGGGAAATGCCGTTTTTATTATTGCTATTTTCCTTTATTTGCCGGAAAAAAACGTCAGGACTAATACTAAAAACATCTTTTAGGATCTTTATTAAGGTTCTTTTAATGTATCAAGCACCCAGTTTAGTAAAGAGCATTAAAGACTGGTTGAGCAAGCTAAGTCCTTTATTTGTTTTACTGTGTCATATATTTTTGTCAGGGACCATGTTTTCTCACTTTGTGTGATGCTAGCATATAATAACGGTAACATTCAAAATTATTAACTTTACTTCAAGTGTTTATAATTCAATGTCGGTCTTTTCTCTATATTCATTCACAAAACAGGAGTTTACAAACTACAAACAGCCTCATTAGGGTAAAAACTCTATTTCAAATTCATACTAGGTTTACAAAGGGCAACCTTTTAACTTGCAGCATTTATCAAATGTCAGAAGAGTTTCAAATAAAATTTGCACCGAGGTTTACAGAAACATTTTAAAATAAACATATTTTTAATAAATCCCTAGGTCAGTTCCATGACTAGATAAAATAACCAAGCTGACTGGTGCATGTAGTGTAGTGGTATTTATGTATAAACCTGAAGATGTGAGGCCAGCAGTCATGGTTGTGGCTGCCCATCTCCAGACCAACATTCAAAATGGCGTCCATGCACAAAACGTGAGCAGTGTGCAAGCGAACTCCCGGAGGACGACTGATCTGCTCCAGACGCTGCTCAACTCTCTGTTTTACTGAGAACACACAACTCTATGTTAAAATAAGCTATAAAAACAATACAAGCTCTGGCCACTAGATGTCACTACAGATCCACAAAAAACACAAAACCTGTAAGGCATCTTTTTTTTTCTAATATAATCTAATCTAATAAATCATTGTTTTTACTGTAGAACACAGTACCTTGTGTGATGGTGTCCCCTGTCTCAAACTGCTCCCTCTCCTCCTTTTCCTCCTGAACACAAGACGCTGCAGCCATCTGTGCCAGAGCTGAAGCACAGTTGGCAGCCACACCTAACAGCACAGACAAACAGAGAGTGTAAGTACACAATGCTGATCACCAAACGTTCTTCACAGCTTGAGGCAATAATTCACTGTAACTAAATATTAAAGAAATAGCACTGAACTACATATACTTCCTCTCCATCTGGACAGCAGCATATGGTAAAACAATAAGCTCCTCCTGAGAAGTTAAATTTTAATTTTTTTCCAGAGCTGTATATATACATATATATATATTTATATATATATAGCTTGCAATACAAATGTCTGCACCTCTACTTTTCCAAGAATGGCATCTATACTGTATATTTAATGGGCCTATGAGACACCTATGCTGAATAAACATTGCACAATACAATGTTTTGTAAATTCACTCTTTGTAACATTTATGAAGAAACTATCAAGAGGTCAGTGTTAAAAGTGTAGTTTTAGAGTTTTTGGCCTGGGTTAGAGATTCCTCAGGTCTTTAGGCTGCAGAAATTAAACCTGCTGTAAACCAGTTATTCAAGTGTGTCTGGCCTGATTAATTGTACTGAGGATTGGGTAGGTTTAGACTAAATCATTGAGCGCTTTCACTACACTAGAGCCAGGGCAGATAATCACACTTGAGTGGCTTCAGAACGAGTCACTACACTTAAATTGTAGGAAGTGAAAAACTGGGCTCAAGCCTTGCCATGTAAAAAAAAATCATAGAACTCCCAGCAGAAATGATTTTTCACCAACCCAGAGCACAGCTGAGTGCAGCAGCTTTACGGAGGCCGTCTAAACTCAGACAAATGGTGTCCCTCTCCCTCTGGCTTTGCTCTTTGACCCCCTCTGCCCCCAGGATGAAGGCCAGGCCCTTGGAGCTGCCTGCCATGCGACCCGTTAGCGGTGTGGACAGTACATCGATCAGGTTCTTCCACACGCCTGTGAGGATGAAGCGGGCGAACACGGCACCTGTGAACACACAAGGCCACACCACAAACAGGACACCAGGTTCAGTAACACTGCCGACAGCTGCAAGATTCTGGCTCCATTATAGTGTTGTTCACCTGCTGCAGTACTGTGTCAGACATCATATAAACAAAACTAATTTTTGTTTTTAAAGGAAAAAGTTAAATGAACACGCACAAAATATCTATAAAGCCACAAATCTAGAGCAGTAAATGCATACATTGCCTTCTGCTTGTTTTTTTTTTTTTTTCTACTTTTGCAGTTTAAAGCAGTTTTTTTAGTCTAACCCAACTAAAAACAACAGAAACCGCTTGTTCAATTTTCCTGCAGCAAGGTCAATAAACTCTGAGTTTCCTGTTTCAGAAAACCAGCCTGAGAACTTTCACAGACGGTCTACGCTTAGTATCAATTCTCAATCTGTTCACAGCTGTTAAAAACAGGATTCACCATAGCAACGGTAATCTAATCACAGTCACCATGAGAGTAAAAGTCATGTCAGATATACATGTGGATACGGAGAGAGGGTTAGGTTCACAGACAACCCTTTTACATGGACCAGGCTTTGTTGTAGTTTTGGTTCCCAAACCTAATTATGAACCAAAAAGTGTTCACACCAAAAATAAGTTGGTTCTGACCAACCAAACAATAGAGTGTTCCTCTTTGTTAACTGCAGGTACATTGTTTTCTGCCCTCATCAAATTGCTGTTTTTAATGACTTTGGATTCAAATGGTGTTAGGAATGTTTTATTTACCGACTGTGTAACCCATATTATCACAGATTTCACTTTACATATTTGATCACTAAACAGCATGGCAGCAGTATTTTAATTCCTAAATACTGTATACTCCTCGTTTGGATGTTTTGCCAAGTTGGCAACACTGTAATTACAGTTCACTAAAGATGAACACACAAACAGCAGTGTGCCTCCCAAACTGCTGCTCTATTCTACTTTTAGTTTTGTGATTTTCCAACCCTTCTCTTCATTAAAAAAACAACAAACAGAACAAAGCAGTGAGTGGCCGCACAGTTGTGATAGATGATCCAGTCCGGCCCAGCAGGACCACACCAAAATGCACCAGTGTGAGTGTGGATGATAGAGTGGCCGTTGCTGGTAAGCTTTAGAGGAATGGAAAACAGAAAGTTGCTGACTCATTTTGGCTGCCTTCTTGCATTTTCCATACTAACCTGCCATTACAGTGTCACTGCTGGCCTTGTCAGAGCTGAGCGGTGACTGAGAGGATGACCTCCTGATCAGCTGACCTCCAATAGCACTGCTGCCCAGACCATCAATATCTGCAAAAAATAAATAAAGATAATGTAGCAATGTGGTAATATTTCAAAAGCTTGAACTTTACCATTTGGTTAATCCCTGTACCAGTGAGCATGGTGATGAGGGGCCGAGCGTGGTCCTCAGGTGAGCCCCAGTAGCCAGCTTCGGCCAGCAGGTTGCGCTCCAAGACCTGATGATAGAGCTCCTCAATCCAGGCTTGAGACAGAACCACAAGGATGCCACTGCTCTGGATCAGACGCACAAACTCCTTCTGCAAATCAGTACATAGGCAACACATCAATAAAACCTTTAAAAAACTGACACTGATTACAAGCAAACAGGTCTTGTGCATGTTATCAGGCCAAAAAACTTATGTGCACAACTGTATACTGTCAGGCTGTGCTCACCAGACTGAGGACAGTTGTAAGCGTCCTTCGTCTGTAGTAGTCGCTGCAACAGAGCTTGAGGTTGAGCAGCATAGCGTAGTACGACACCAGGTACAACCCGTCAGCGTTCATGAGCGACTGACAGCTCAGAGTGTCCCCTGCCTCAAAACCAGGCGAGTGTATCCCACCTGAAACAAGAGAGAAAACTTTAGGGAAGTCAGTATTAGAGAGTCAGAAGTTATTACAAATGGTGGGGAAAGTAGTGTATGACATTGTAAATACATAAAAAGAGGAAAGGTGAGAGGCAGAAATCTAATCTGATGGAGAGTAGAGTGTTTTACTCAAAAAGTGGCTCGAGGGATTTACAGCGACGGGCGCATTTATTTAGTCAGTAAAGCGTGGAGTTTAATCTGATTTGTAATTTTGTTCTGCTCATGTAAAAACCCCAGCAGGCACACTGCTTTCACTGATGAATTATGGGATCTGCCTGGGAGGTAAAAACATTTTATTAAGAGGGTTCAGCTGATGAATTGACTAGACCTGCACTGTAAACACAGACTTACTTTACCAGTGAGTCTGTGTTTACAACTCTTCAGTGAAGGACCTGAGTCTGCAGTCCACCTCTGCCTCAAAGAGAAAGTTTGCCAGAGAGGCCAGATGGTTTGAGAGATGAGTAAAGAAAGCCATTTTTGTTAAAATGGAAATGCCATCACTAAACAGGAGGAGGAGGTGGTCTCAGATTCATGTTGCCTAGTATTTACAACAGTGTTTTAAAACCTAAATCGAAACAGTTTCACTCTAGAAGAACAACACCTGAATGAAACAGTGACTTTAACAACTCTCCTGAGCCTTAACGACTCTCACATCAGGAGTCACACTGTCCTTTCAGAGCTAACGACTATGAGACCAGAACAGTCTGGTCCAATCAGAGTTAGTTTCAGGGGAAACTCCTCCCTCTAGAGATATAAGCTCAGCTCTCTGACCAGTTGAACTCAGAATTGAAAAAGTCACTTGAAGAAGAGATGAAACGTCTTCACCTTGTTATTGGATGAGATTTTGAAAACACTATCTAACGTTATCATAAATTCAAATGCTATGTCAGCTTAACCAGCAAAAATAAGGAGCGGCCGTTCTTCAACCGGAAGGTTCAATTCCCACTCTCCCCACAGTTCATACTGTTGTTGTGTCCTTGGGCAAGACACTTAACCCACCTTGCCTTGTATGATTGTGTGAGAATGTGAATGTTGATGGTGGTCGGAGAGTCCGTAGGCGCGGAATGGCTGCCATGTCTCTGTCAGTCTGCCCCAGGGCAGCTGTGGCTACAGATGTAGCTTACTACCACCAGTGTGTGACTGTGGAGTGAGTGAATGAATAAATCATATGTTTTGCGTCCCTGGAAAAGCGCTATATAAAATTGATGTAATAATATAAACAGAAGTATATGCTTCTCACTAATGCTACACACAACGGGATGCAATGTGTGTCTCACAATAACAATTATCACAATGTGGCAATATTGCATTTATTCATTTATAATCCAAAAAAACAGACATATCTCTGTTTATCTGAAATAATTACTTCATTTTGTGTAAACCATGACTAAAATAACGTGGGACTACTACATGTCTCTTTGTGACTTGCCCATCACAACTGTTACACAACTTTCAATGTAACAAAGACCCAACTACAGAAAGCAGTGCAGCTCTGGACTTAAAATATGGATTCAACTGTATCTCATAAAATCATATTCAATTCAGACTTTGCCTAGTCAAAACTTAAGTATTCAAATTCAATAATAAAAAAGAAACTTGTCAGAGAATGAAAAAGGTCAGAGACATACTTCAGAGCTGAACAAATACATACACAACTTTTTAATTAATTTGACAAGTGCCCCTTGAAAATTTATGAAGTAGTCACTCAATTATCAAGTTATCAATTATTTCCTAATATTGTGCAGACCTATTTTTAAGGATATTTTTTCTTTCTGCTCCAATTAGACCCTTCCTGTTTCCATCCCTGACGTACCAGCCTGCAGTCCTGAGCAGAAGGTGGAGGAGAAGTTCTGCAGCGACAGGTCCACCTCTGAGGCCTTGGTGAGCCCCAGCAGCCGAGGTAACAGCGCGGCCAGGGACTTGATGAACAGCCGGGCGCTCTGCTGGTCCATCTCCTGGTTGCGGAGCAGTTTGAGAGACAGAGCGGCCGTGCGGAGAGAGCGGTGGCCCAGGCAGTCGCGAGGAGTCTGCTGCTCCTCATCGGCCAGAGACACGTTGTCCGAGCCAATATCGGACACGTCTGAGCGGCCCGAGTCCTTCTCAGCAGCCATGGAGTACTGGTCGCATGAGTCAAACTCTGTGCGGGACATGTCCTGCTCCTCCATACTGACGACAAGACAACATTACAATCATGCAAAAGGATAGGGTTTCAATTTTCTTTTTCATTTAGTCCACACCAAAACAGAAAATGGTCTACTTAGTTCAGTTTGTCAACAAAAAGCCTCAGTCCGCTGAGCGTTCACGACAAGCATTTTAAACAAGCATTTTTTTCTGGAAGCGCTCCGAGACCTCTGTTTTCGGCACATGTTTGGTGACACTGAGGTTCAAGCCAGATTTAAACACAGGTCACTTGCTTGTGCAGTCTGTGCTCTATCACTGTTAACTTAAGACCTCATGACCAAATACAGCATTGTATAAAGCCTGCCTAAAGATAAATGGTTCGGAAAGGACAATTAGTGAGGATAATCACCGCGAAGGAAAGTGATCCCTTACTTAAACCTCAACCCATTCACTTGGCAAAGTTAATGGGAAAAAAAAACTCTTATGAAACCAAAACCTTTACATAACCTCTACAACAGTACTAATTATGCTGTAGGTAGTGTCTGTTGGTCCTGACCCCTGGAAATCCAACACCAAGTGACACGGGACCAGTTAATTGTTTTGTGTGGAACAGTAAATAGAATTAGAATAGCTGACCGTATTGTTTTTAGTTTTTGGTCTGATAAATTTGATTGCTTTTGGCTAAACAGTCCTTTCAATAAAAAATAAAATAGTGCAGTCGACTCTGATTGGTAGACTAATTATTCTGTAATTAAAGCATAAAAACCTTTTTAAATGAAAAAGCCACAGTTCTTGGATTTTTGTAGAAGCCTAGTGCACTCTGCTTTTACCTGAAGTTGCTCTCACTGTATCGAGACCCTGCTCCGTGGTGCGACCTGGTCCTGGACTCCACAGACAGGAAGTTGGTGATGTCAGGGTAGACGAGGCCGTGGCTTCTCTGGACCACATCTGGGGGGACCACACCTCCCCTCTCTCCTCCTCCCCCTTTGATCTTCTTCTTCTCCACCTCTCTGCCTCCCTCCTCTTCCCCCGGTCTGCTGCGCTCCGGTTTAGGTGCGAGTTCTCGTTTGGTTTCCTCGTCCTGACTGATGCAGGAAGAAGGCGAGGGCAGTCGTACTTCCTCACCGCACTCCTCTGGTGTAGTGTGGCCCAGACCCAGATTGAGTTCTTCCAGGTCCAGAGTGGTGAGGCCAGTCTCCGTGGTGATGCTGATGCTAATGTCAGGGCTGCGCTCGTTTCCCCCGGAGCTGTGGTCCCACGGAGGCTGCTCTGAGGACAGGATGTGTCTCTGCCACCGGAAATCAGCCTCGTTGATCTCCATGGACTCTCGCGTAGACTCTGTGCCGTCTTTCAGATCTTCAAGTCGTCGGAGGAGGAGTTGAGCCTAAAGAGGACAGACTTTATCCTGAATCTACAGCACCCACAATAACTACCTAAACTGAACATTTTCTAATAACGTATTTTCCCTTACAAGTTTGGTGCATGGTTTAACGTGTGTATGTAAAAAAACTCAAACTAAAACCTAATTCCAATGAATAAAACTTTTAGTAAGTGGGGTAGTCTACACTCTTACACTGTCTATTACCTCTGTTAGATAATAGTCAGTGTGGCTGCTTCACAAAAAATTGGAAGGACCAGTGCATTAAGCTAAATAACTAAATATTTTGCTGATCTCTTTACTCTTGTACTGGTCAAAATTTAACTAATTCAGGACAATCTAGGACATTTATTTTGACATTGGCACAGACTGAACCATATTTTTTATTGATATTACAGTAACAGTTAACTTGCAATATATTGTGCAACCTAAGTTAAAATGAGCAAGTTTACATTGCCCTTCAGCATAAAATAGTTGTAATTTAGGGAATTATAATCACATTCTTTGTAACTTGACTGGACAGATGGTGTGTTACATTGAATCATTCAGGAGGGCTTCCAGAGAAAGTCTTTCAGATTAATTTCTTTCAGATGAATACCTTGTAGGTGCTTCTACGAATCGTGCGAGCAGACCCTTAGTAATTCTATCCAATCAGAGCAATGCCATGTTGTACCACCCCTAACTGCCAGTGCTGCCACACCATTGGTCCAAGTCAGCCGTAGTTTGATAAAGAGCAGAGCTTATATTTGTGTTTTTATGAGTTTGTGAACTCACAAATCACAAAAAAAAGACAGCTGCTGCTAAAGATAATAATAATCTTTTTCCCAAGACCTAGCTTTGGAGCTGTGAGGACACAGACAGTGCTTTGACTAAAGGCGCTAAAAATGAACTGATCCTGCAACTGTAGTATTGTTTTATAGTCAGTATCCCTGTGCTCTGGCCCTACTTCCTTATGTTGCCTAGAAGAACCTCCTACAACTCTTCCATCCAGTAGGAGGACAAAACAATTGGTCTTGTTCACTCAGTTATGTGCCATTTGTCCATGTTAGTCACACATTCAGTGTTACAATTTGGATTTACTTGTTCAGGTTGGATGCCCTTGCCCTTGGACAGTTCCTCCAGTGCCCTGAGAAGAGCACAGACACAGGACACTGAAGAGTAGCAGGCCTCGATGCCTCCCTTCATACAGGCCTCCGTCATCCCATCCATTACACTGCAACCGGAACATAAATGTACAGTCTGAACTGAAACTTTACTGTATTGTGTTTACATCTCCTTTGACAGTACTCACAGTCTGAGGAGGTCCAAGTGAGATTTTCTCTTGGAGAAAGAGCGCTTCCTGGTTTCAGGCTCAGCCACACAGGGACCTGCCAGATCGTACAGTCGCTGTGGACTGCCCAAGATCTAAAACATTAAACCAAAAGAATTTGAAACTTTAACATAATTATATTTTCACACATGCATAAACTAAAGTCATATTTCTGTCTATGTGATGATTAACAAAGGAGTTTGGGTTGACCTCCTTCATGATGCGGATAGCCTCTGTGCGATGCTGAGGAGGGGGGTACAGCAGGATCCTGTGATACAGCGACTGCAGCACTGGCTTCATAGACTCCACGCAGCTCACCAGACGCACCAGCTCCGCAGCAATGTAGCACACCGTACGCACCACTGGGGCGATTATAGTGGGGGCACTAGAGGAGCAGCCTGACCCTCTGCCTGATCAGAGACCCCTCCAACAAGAGAGTCCACCTCCTGAACAAACCCTAAAGGAAAAACTCATTAAGGATTAATAATGGATATAATAAAATGACGTCTAAAGTTTTACCTAAACTGAGTCGATCTCGCTCTAATGCCCCCATGTGGCTGTGGTGAGATGTAATGGATTTGTCATTGACAGGATTTCCCATGATGGCCACAAGGGACGGACACAACTGTTTCCTGAAGAAGAAAAAAGTATGTAGTATGAATATTTTTCAAAAAAATCTTTTTAGATAAACCACTACAAATTCATCTCCAGAATTCAAAAATGGTCTATGATGATCAGTGGGACCCCGTTGTATATAGTTGTGCTCATAAGTTTGCATACCCTGGCAGATTTTGAGATTTTTTTAAACATTTTTTAGATACTATGAAAGATAACTTTCACATATAGTTATGGGTTAGGTAAAGCCATTTATTGTCAAACAATTGTGTTTACTCTTTTTAAATCAAAATGACAACAGAGACTACCCAAATGAAGTTTACATACCCAAGTTCCCTAATACTGTGTAATTACCACCTTTATACGGAAGCGTAGTACTGTCAGTGTTGTTTTTTTTTTTTTTTTGATAGTTTTACTGACTTTTTTTTTTGGGGGTGGAATTGTTTTTCTGACTTAATTATCACGTTATTTCGTGATACTATCATGTTATTTCATTATAATTTTATTTTTTTTCCAATGCTTTATCGGAAACAACGTACCACGTAGCTTCCGTAGCAACGCAATGAAGCAAAGAGGAAGCATGGCGTCGCGTCTGATCAAGTTTTACTTCAGCCTTGGTCTAAAACATGGCGAGATATTAATGTTACTAAACACTGTAGACAATATTGTGATGAGTGTGAGCACCTTGAGACGTTTTTTGAAACGAACGAGATTGTATAGGTGGAAGAATCAGTCAGATATGTTGGATGTAGCAGCATTTCTTATTGATCAACTGGATGGACACAAAAAAACGATTGGATATAAATTACATCTCAACTGTATCCAGGCTGGCTTTGTCACGCTTCCTCTTTGATTCATCCTAGTATCACGAAATAATGTGAAAATTATCATGAAATAATGTGATAGTATCATGAAATAACGCGATAGTATTACGAAATAGCGTGAAAATTATTATAAAATAACAAAAAAAAAAGTCAGAAAAACAACATTGACAGTACTACGCTTCCGTACCTTTAACATCAACGACAGCTTGAATTCTTTTGTGGTAGTTGTGGATGAACCTCTTTATTTTCTCAGATGGTTAAGCTGCCTATTCTTTTTGGCAAAAAGCCTCCAGTTCCTGTAAATTTTTGGGCTGTCTTACATAAACTGGACGTTTGAGATGGCTCAATGATACTGAGGTCAGGAGAGTGAGGCCAGTCCAGAACCTGCACTTTATGCTGCTGTAGCCAATGACAGGTCGACTTGGCCTTGTGCTTTGGATTGTTGTCATGTTGGAACGTCCAAGTACGTCCCATGCTCAACTTCCGGACTGATGAGTGCAAATTTTTCTCCAGTATTTTTTGATAACATGCTGCATTCATCTTTTCCTGTGCCTTTGTAGCTCACACATCCCCAAAACATCAGTGATCCACCTCCATGTTTCACAGTAGGAATGGTGTACCTTTCATCATAGGCCTTGTTGTCTCCTCTCTAAATGTAACATTTATGGTTGAAAAAGAAAAATCCCAAATTCTGCCAGGGTATTTTTTTATGAGCACAACCGTAGCTATTGCTGTGAGTTTCTGGTCCTTGTGCTTTCCAAGCACTTTTCATTTTATTTGGAACACATTTAACAATGAGGCAGTAAAGTTAGGTCTATAGACATTAGTAACCTCACAAAAAACTGGTTCAGCTTGAGTGAGCTATAACTTTTGCTATAAAAACCCTGACATCTCATTATGTTATATAAAATGACTATATTGATCGTCCAGGCAAGTGTTTCCCACAGCACTCTATTTATGGTGGCCACAATTTAATTTACACTATATCATGATGATGTAATACATAGCCTATGTTAAAATGAGTTTAAAATGATAAATAAACCTTATTGTGGTGCTTTTGTTTATGTAAATTAAGTTTCTTAAGCTTTTAGGGGCTGTAAATGAAGCGTGTAACTGACATGAATCTGTAGGTGCACAACTTGGAGATAATTCTGCCAGTGAGTGAAAACGTTTGCAAGATTTTAGTTATACAAGTATTAATATTAATAATGTTATGTGTTTGAGTCAATAAGTCTGGTCCCATTAATAAATAAAACTGACTGTCTCTGGATCATTGGGAGGGAAGCTAACACATAGCTGCCTCAAGTAAGCTCAGTTAGTGATTTTACATTGTAATGACTTATTAAATAACTAAATTAATAACTTGCTACTGAAGGTCAAACTATTGTGTAAAGCATGAAGACATGTCATAGTTGCACTATTCTCCCCGACATTTTGAACTTTACTGTTCACTACTTTTACTGATGCATTGGGAAACTACAAATAAATCCCTTGAGAAATTTTGACACTATAACAAAATGACACAATGACATCACTATATAGTGCACTTAAAGTATACTGTATAGTGATTAGTGTGTGGATTCGGACACAGCCTTAGAGTTAGAGCAGCACACCATTTATTATGTGTCCCCTAACTATGAAGAGGACCATTATCTCTGGATGTTTGTGGCTTCGGGGTGTGTTCTAGCTTTGATTTTAATTACATTAAGGTCAATGTCTTACCACACAAGGTCGGTGAAACCTCTAGACAGATGCATTGTGGGCGGGCAGCTGCTGAGCATAGAAAGAATGCACTCCAGGTAGAGCAGCTGCAGGAGCTGGTTATCACTGGTGATAAAACGTACAAATTAGACATTCACAGCCCATTATTGAGGTAATGTGATAATAAAAGGGGCAGAGTTACCTGTCCACAGATTCTAACTTTTCACAGAAGACCGTCAACACCGTCACCACATCTTCACACAGAGCCTGGCTGGTGGGAGAAATGTCTGCACACACACAAACCATAACAGGGGGGATTTATTGTAGCACTTTATTTCTTTTCAGTGTGTACGTGAAGTGATAAAAAGCTCCTTACTTTTGCCTCACAAGCTTTCACTTTGCTTCACCTCATGATTTGTCTGTAATAAATCTTTTCAATCAATAACAGGGAGCAGGAGCTCATTCTCTGTACTGTTCATTGTGTTTCATAAAAAAGCTCTGCCAGTCTGCGGCAGTGAAGGTATCTCTCACTCCTGATTAATTTGAGAGAACTTTAGAATAGTTGTAAACTCTAATATACTTTGAACAAAAGCCCAAAGACCTTGTGTCCTACTTGTTGTTGAAGAATCAACAACAAGTGGACACAATCATGAAGTGGAACAAAATTTATTGGATATTTTAAACTTTTTTAATAAATAAAAAACTGAAAAACTGGGCGTGCAAAATTATTCAGCCCCTTTACTTTCAGTGCAGCAAACTCTCTCCAGAAGTTCAGTGAGGATCTCTGAATGATCCAATGTTGACCTAAATGACTAATGATGATAAATGGAATCCACCTGTGTGTAATCAAGTCTCTGTATAAATGCACCTGCACTGTGATAGTCTCAGAGGTCCGTTTAAAGCGCAGAGAGCATCATGAAGAACAAGGAACACACCAGGCAGGTCCGAGATACTGTTGTGGAGAAGTTTAAAGCCGGATTTGGATACAAAAAAAATTACCAAGCTTTAAACATCCCAAGGAGCACTGTGCAAGCGATAATATTGAAATGGAAGGAGTATCAGACCACTGCAAATCTACCAAGACCTGGCCGTCCCTCTAAACTTTCAGCTCATACAAGGAGAAGACTGATCAGAGATGCAGCCAAGAGGCCCATGATCACTCTGGATGAACTGCAGAGATCTACAGCTGAGGTGGGAGACTCTGTCCATAGGACAACAATCAGTCGTATACTGCACAAATCTGGCCTTTATGGAAGAGTGGCAAGAAGAAAGCCATTTCTTAAAGATATCCATAAAAAGTGTTGTTTAAAGTTTGCCACAAGCCACCTGGGAGACACACCAAACATGTGGAAGAAGGTGCTTTGGTCAGATGAAACCAAAATCGAACTTTTTGGCAACAATGCAAAACTTTATGTTTGGCGTAAAAGCAACACAGCTCATCACCCTGAACACACCATCCCCACTGTCAAACATGATGGTGGCAGCATCATGGTTTGGGCCTGCTTTTCTTCAGCAGGGACAGAGAAGATGGTTAAAATTGATGGGAAGATGGATGGAGCCAAATACAGGACCATTCTGGAAGAAAACCTGATGGAGTCTGCAAAAGATCTGAGACTGGGACGGAGATTTGTCTTCCAACGATACAATGATCCAAAACATAAAGCAAAATCTACAATGGAATGGTTCACAAATAAACATATCCAGGTGTTAGAATGGCCAAGTCAAAGTCCAGACCTGAATCCAATCGAGAATCTGTGGAAAGAACTGAAAACTGCTGTTCACAAATGCTCTCCATCCAACCTCACTGAGCTCGAGCTGTTTTGCAAGGAGGAATGGGCAAAAATTTCAGTCTCTCGAAGTCCAAAACTGATAGAGACATACCCCAAGCGACTTACAGCTGTAATCGCAGCAAAAGGTGGCACTACAAAGTATTAAGTTAAGGGGGCTGATTAATTTTGCACGCCCAATTTTTCAGTTTTTTATTTGTTAAAAAAGTTTGAAATATCCAATACATTTCATTCCACTTCATGATTGTGTCCCACTTGTTGTTGATTCTTTACAAAAAATTACAGTTTCATATCTTTATGTTTGAAGCCTGAAATGTGGCAAAAGGTCGCAAAGTTCAAGGGGGCCGAATACTTTCACAAGGCACTGTATATTAGAACTGAGAAGAGGACTCTCCGAGTCTAATCGCATTACCCAAAATTTCTTCTGTTTTCTTATATCGAACGGACGTTTAGAACCTTGTAGTGAATGTATAGCCAATATTGATATGTGTGTCACTTTGACCTCCCTTTCCTTTATGTTCTTATTTTATGTTTATGTTTCTCTGTGTGTGACGCAGCCAGTACTGGAATAGACATTTTTTGGGCAGCCACAATGTTTACAAGCAAGATGTGAAGACTACGAGGCTTCTGTGCTCTGCTTCACATAAATGTCATTAACACGCACACACAAGGTGACACAAGGTTATCCTGCCAGTGGAAAAAAATATGAGGATTGTGTTCACACATGCAGCCCTACTGGATAAAAGGATGACACGTGTGAAAAGGGGCTTTGAATGGTCCACAAAATGGAATTGTACCCTTTTCTCAGTAGAGGAGTAAGTACCTTTTCTCTGCAGCGGTGGAGCAGTCACTTCATCTCCATCTGCTCCCTGAGGAAACATGAAAACAGGAGGATCCTTTACTCCAAGTGTATGCCTCATTTGTTGCAGTTTGTCTGGATGGGAAGTACATTTCAGGCAGGCATTTTATTCTTTTAAAGGAAAAAGGCCAGTATTTTATAAAAGCTAGCCTATGAGCTACTTAGCTGTGGGCCGTATTCCCTAAAGTGGGCAATTGTTAGGTAATTATTTAATCCATAATCAGACAGACTTTGTATGCGTTCTACAACTACTATTAATGTAATTGTGTATTGGAAGGTTTTTACATGAATTTCTTATATATATATATATATATATATATATATACATATATATACTTTGTGTTTAAAATAAAAAAATTTCCTGGCCCTTTTTAAGGCTGTGTGACCTCTTATTATATCAAATACTACACTCATTAAGGTATTTATTACAGCCTAAACTATCAATCAATATTTTCTTATTAACTGCAGCGTTATTAATATGCACCTTATTTTCTCTCTAAATTACATAAGTTTATGATGTGCGTCTAGGTGCGTGTGTGTAAGTGGCTTGTGTTTCTACTTGACCTCATGTCGGTGACGCAGCTGTAGAGTCAGGTCCCCCAGTATCTGGCTCAGCGTGGCTCTGACCGCTGTGTTAATGCTGCGCTGGTGACAGCTGGACTCATAGGTCTCGATGCACACCTGGAAACACACACACATCAAATGTACAGCGCAATGTCTGGGTCAGAATGTTAAAGTCATGACCCACAGCAGCTTTAGGGCATCACACCGAGACACTGAAGGGGAGTGATGCAATGTTTCCATGGCGTCACTGGCTCACACTAAAAGTCACAACTGAAGGGCAGTTAGATCAATGTCACACAAGTGCATTCTATTTTTAAAGGTGCATTAGATACTTTTACCATTGAAACAGAGTGACAGCAGGAAAGTATACAGTAGGAATGTAGAGTTTAACAACATTATCAGTAGAAGAAGGCCTTATTAAACAGTGCATACATTTAGTTATAGATTCATTCTTTGTTATTGGTCTTTCGTCTTCTGATATATGTGGGAACCCATTCTGCACCTGCCCTGTCGCACAACTGTATTTCTCGCATGAAGTAGATATAGTACTTTTTGGGTGAAAGAGCAGAATGCTATTCCACGTCTTGAACATTTCATTTTTAGAACTTAGTATCAGCTACGGTAGCGATGGAGTAATACCATGGAAAATAAGTTTCATGGTAAATATTACTTGTAAAATTTGTGGCATTGACAAACTATTATGGTCCGCCATGCTTCTGTACTAGTCAGCATAACCTATATATTCAGTAAATACTAGCATGAGAGGGTGGGGAAAGCAAACGTAAAAATAAATTTTAGTACAATCAGTTATTTAAAAATATAACATTTCTATAAGAAATAACAAATAAATTGTCTAGCAAATTGTCAGGTTATTTTTTTAAACACTACAAAAGACAGTTCAAGTTAGTGGCGCCTGCAGCTGTTTGGCAGTACGCACTGTGCGTGTCTCGAGAGATGTTTTTTTTGTGTGTGTGCATATTTTTTGAATAATATGTCCATTTATGCTATCTGAAAAATATTGGTTTACTATGCAGTAAAAGCGGAAAAGCCTGGACCACCATCTTATTATATACTGTCATTGGTCTCTGTGTATATTTCGGGGTGGATTTATGTGTTAAAAGGAATGTAACTGGCTAGCTTTTTCTACAAACGGAAAACAACATTACAGTTCAAAATGAGTAAACGACCTTTAAAACAGTTGAATTTACGTTTATCATTTGCGAAAAGGACTAAAAATTAGGCAAATGTTGCATCTCCTTCATTGGCTAGCAGTCATCTGGCAGTCTCTTCTTCACCTGAGAAATGCCTGGGAAAGCCTTCTCAGATTATTCGGACCTAGCCTAGCTGCTCAGCCTCCTCCCACAGAGCTACAGACCCACTGCAACCTTCTGCTTGTCCTGCCAGCCTACAGGTAGGCTACCTATTCAGTCTAGTTACAATATACTGACGTGTCAGATGTTGGCAAATGAAAGCAGATGAGCATCAACAGCAACAGTCAGCAAAACCCAACTTGTGGTTTACCAAGTGCAAGTAACACCAGTGCGTTAAAAGTTTCTGTAACTATGCCAGTGTCCACTGCCTCGGCAGAGCGGTCTTTCAGCACATTGAGGCGCCTGATGACATGATTGTGAGGAAGTGCTAAAACAGTTTGATGTGACAGGGAGGAAGAAAGTAACATCTAATAGGTATAAAAGGTTTTCCTTTTATTAATTGTTTAGTTTTATGGCTGATTGTTGAGCCTTAATTCTGTGCTTACCCTGAGATCAAATCCTGCAGGCTCCCCTGGTTCAAGGTAAAAAATGCTTCATAAGGCATCTACAATTTGGTATTTTTGTTTTAATTTACAATGTATAAACAATTTGGTCTCCTAAAGCTGCAAACTAAAGCACCAAGTTGTAAGTGCTGAGTAATGGCCACCTAATATAAGGAGACAAAGTTACCTATGGCTGCTGCCAGTCCGTGCATTACTCCTGTGTCCAGAGGCTCTTGTTTATATGATGTTAGTGATAATGGAGTGGAGCTGACGACCTCACCAAACGACCTGAGTTATGATCCGGCACAAACAGGCGCACACAAGGCAGATGGCCGCTCTGCTGGGACAGAGCTTATTAACACAACATGTTCACCAGGTTTTTATGAGCTGTTAATGGACGACAAACATCACCTGCTGCCGCTGCTACTGATGAGAGTTATGGGGATATACAATGCAACTCACACTGCACCGCTTCATATGTCTATAATGACTATGGTGAAATTTAAAGATTGAAGCATAAAAAAAACAGGCAGTATACACAGGCCTCATCACTAGCTGCAAAAGGCTAGATGTAAATACTGTAAATAAAACATTGGGGATATAGACTTGACTCTTAAGATTATCAAGAATAAGTGATATAAATACCATATCATTCCTTAATTAGCACCTAATACATATATTTTCAGCTTATTAACTGACAACACACCTTTTTTTTCTTCCACTGATTGCAATGTATTGTTGGTAAATTTCAAAACTGACTCCTTGGAATTACAAGGTACACACTTGGCTAGCAAAAAATATGGCTATATAAAAGGTGTATTTAAAAGATTTATACAATCATTCACTCTCACATTCATTCACTAGGGACACTTTAGAATTGCCACGGTGGGAGGAAGCTGGAGTACCCGGAGAGAACCCACAGTAACAAGTGGAGGACATGCAGACTCCTCACAGAAAGACCAGAGTCGGCCAAGGTTTGAACTCACAACCTTCTTGCTGTGAGGCAGGAGTACTAACCACTCTGAAAATGAAAAATTGGTTCTTAAAAGTGCAATTAGATACATAGGTGTCATGTATGTATTAAATAGTGTATAATGTATTCCAAATCTTAGCATTAGAAAGTATAGATGTTGAAGCGCTATGGAAGCAGTGGAAGTTCTATTACTTCTTGTTCCTGTTCCTAAATCTGACCAGAGAGGAAAAACTGAGCACAGCTGGATGAGAAACACACTCACATTTCTTTTTGAGCACACATTCTTTTCTAAGAAGGATAATGACTTTTATGAACTAAATTGATTTTGTTCTCAAAATTTAAAAGTTAAATCACCATCACCTACAGTGGGGATCGAAAGTTTGGGCACCCCAGGTAAAGATTTTTATTAATGTGCATAAAGACGCCAAGAAAAGATGGAAAAATCTCCAAAAGGCATCAAATGACAGATTAGACATCCTTATAATAAGTCAAAAAGTTAGACCGTCAAGAGCCTATCTTTACATTTTTACATTCCAATGTGCTATTTTTGGAAGCATTTTCTTTTGGTATACTAGGGTTGTGCCGATGGCCGATATCATCGTCCATCGGCGATGGCTGACCAACATCACGATGGAGAAACACCATCGTGATGCCCCGCCCCCGCCCCGCTGCGAGTATGTGAGCGGAGCGGCGGCAATTTCCCCTCCGCTCTTTGCATTCAAGAATCACTCCGCTCCAGCTCCAGCTCTGGGTTTACCATCTCCCGCTCCACTCCTCGCTCACTGATATCAGAAACACTGCTCCAGCTTCACTCCAGTCTAGTGATCCATCTGTATCAAGCTGGTTGTTTACTGTGCTGTGTGAGTTCTGAACACTGCACTATGCTTATTTAAATCTTTTCGTCTCTACACATATTAGGCTACATATTTCTCATGTCTGTAAGGCAAACCTGCTGAGTTTCAGTTTATTTGAGACGCGCTCCAGTTCATGAGCAATTAAAGCGATCGCGTCCACGACCTCATAGTCTACTTATTTGCTTCTTATTTATTAAATAAATGCAATTGGCCTTTATTAAAATGAAGAGACAATTTGTACAAAACGAAAGAAAGGCTTTTTACAAAACAAAACTTAATATTAAACTAAATATAACCACCAAAATCGTTTCTGACCTACTCGCATCTTTGCACTTATAGTCTATCATAATCAGATGAAATTTATTTTAAATGAAAATATTTAAACATAAATATGAAAGAAAAAAAACATTGTTTAATGGCTACAACAAGTATAGTAAGCTAGAGATTTATGTCGTGTCTGAGCTGGATTTGAACAACATAATTTTACAGGTGGGTTCATGAGCGCGCGCCTGCGGATTATTGAGCTGAGTCACACCGGCTTCGCTCATTAGTCATTACAGGCTCGTTCTCCTCAGAACGTCCACGTATTAAAAAATGGTCGGGTTTAAATCGGGCTCGGGCTCATAATTAAAGTTAATGTGTCGGGCAGAGCCGGTCTCTCGGGTGCACGGGCTCGGGTAGGGTCGGGCTTGATTTTCTTTGAGCCGATCTGAGCTCTAGTTCTGGCTAAAATGTAGTTATTATTTTCCGGCCCATTGGCATGAATTGTACTCATGATGGAGCGGCAGTGGTGCGCTCTCAGAGCGAGTGAAAACCACAACACTCCGACTTTTAAAAAAGTCCCCCCCATACTAGTCCATACTAACTGAATTGCCAAAATTGTCAATAAACCACAAAAAAACACATTTATCCAAATACAGAAATGTCAGCTGTATTCTCAAAATTGTAAAAATCCTTTGTAACCACAAAAAATGTATTTACAGTGTGTCCGTAACTTTTTTTTAACGTTTTTTTTTTTAGAGCCAGATGCCTCCTCACTAATAGCAACAGGGATGTGCCTGTGGAGGCACTCTGCTCCAGGAAGGCCTGGTGTGTTGTCGGCTGCTGCTCCAGCCTGCCACACAGGTCCTTGTGGAGTAAATACCTGTTTGTTACAGCCCTGTCATATACCAATTCATACTCTTTTTCCAAGAGGAATAGAAGCCAATCAGCTGGTCTGATTCAAAGCAAACAGCACTGAGACCTCGACCGCTGTGTGTGTTTTCCACAAACTTTATCACACTCCTTTCACCGTGTCCCCTGAGAAGGCGGTTTGCAGAATGGAGCACACACTCACTTCCCTTGTGTCCATCTCTCTTGATAAAAATCAGAGCTCTGTTTCAGATCCACCCGATTGTCACCGTAGAGATTTTTTTGGAAGGGCATTAACATTTGCTTTAGGGATTCCAATTCTCGTGTGTCACAAAATGTCCCAAATCCCAGGCCATGAACAATGTGGAAAAGTGCTGGGCTTGTATACCAATTATCCCAGTAAATGTGATATCCAGATTTCCAGGTTTTTGTTTACCAGGGACATTAAAAAAGACAGCCCCTTCACAGATGTCTTCCCAGACCTCCCTGTATAAATGTTAAAGTCTACAGTGTAGTGTGTTGTCAGACAGCACAAAAGGTCTTATATTCTTTATGTACTGCTTCAGTGGCTACCATGTGCTCACTTACAGAAAGTTTTGCTGGAGGCGGTACACAGCTTTGCTAATAGAGCAGAAGCTGGCTAGATTATAAAGTTTTTGTTATGTGCGTTTTTTACTGGAATTTGCCAAAACATTTTTGGAAAGAAACAGCGCTCAGGGACACTTTGAATGCATGATATGAAAGTATAACTTCTCTGCTTTTATATGCAAAAATAATTATTGCTCTATCTTCCTTGATTACATTTCTATTGGCATTTAAAAATATTTTTTAAGGGTTAATAATATTGTAATTTTCCATTATATCTAGTGTATTTGAAGAGAGAGGTAAGTTCTACTTTATGTGCTTAAAAATGGGCTTTAAAAAAGCTCGATATCAAACCATAGTAGTAATAACAAAAAATAGTAGATCATTTTTGATCAGGTTAGAGATGACAGTCTTACCTGAGCAATACGAAGAATGGAGTCTCCATTAATGTCAAAGTTTGGCGAGTAGGTAATACACAGCAGGACCTATTCAAACGGGACAAAAATAACAAAATTATTACATCTTTGGTGTTATATTGAGTTATCTTGTCTAATGCAGTGGTACACAGCATTAAAAGTGTAAATATCTTTTTTCATACAGTCAGGCTGAAAGTGTGTCTGTGAAATAAAGCATTGTTTCATGTGTCTAGGTGCCAAAAATAAATGACGTGTCTGATGTATTGTTCTATAAATAGTGATATATTGCATGTGGACCGTAGAGTAGAAGACACTATAGTGTTATAATTTCTTTCTAATAATCGTTCAAAGAAAGGGGATTAAGGGATATGTAATTATAGGTCCTGTAAACGCTGAGTAGACCCAGAGCTGCCCACACACAGCCCGCTCTCACCTTCATGACCTCCACTTGCAAGTCTTCATGAAGAGACGGCGTGACCCGGACGGCCTCCAACATCTGGCTGAGCAGCTGTTTCTCCAGGATCTCCACCTCCAGACCCACTCCTGCCACGAATCTGTCGTCACACAGCAGCTTCTGAGAGCAACAAGCAGAGAAGATTCACTGAAAATTCAAAATTGTATGCTTCATTAAAATGCAAATAAAGTTCTAAAATATGACGAGCATAGTTTTTAAAGCGCCAATGTGACAAAACATATAAACATAAGGAAATAAAAACATATCAAGCCACTCATTATCAAGTGTGTTTAATATGCTTATTAAAATGTTACAATAATTATTGACATCTAAACATAACTTTCACATTTTGCATATAGGCAGTTTTCAGCTGCATCAGCCCATTAGGAAAGTGGCTAATGCACTTTGCTAGTTAGAAAAAAAAAAAGGGAGAAATAAAAATTAGGACTTAAACCTTTAAAATAAATGCTGAGTCATAAAGAATGCCACACTTTAACCTCGAGGGGTTCCTTAATTTTATTCTCCACCTGAGTTCCTTGGACACAAAAAATTAGTTTTTTTAAAGATTGCCATAGAAACATTATGTGTCAACATATTTTTATCCCAATTTTATTTTATGAATGTCATTAACATCAGTTATTACTGTTCATAACAAATATTTATGAATAATGTTGCTTTTGTCAATAAAATTATAACTAAATATCATATTAACAAACCTTTATCACGCGACAAAAACAAGATGAGATGCAACGTAAATGCTGGTCATGTGATTATGACTATAATTAAATGTATAATGCAATATTGTTGACAAATAAAAATGAGACTAAATGTGGTTTACAAAATAAAAACCGTGCTAAAGTGTCTCTTCATTTGTGTTGACCAAAATGAGATGAAACAAATTTTTTTTAACGTTATTTCGTCTTGTTTAGTCGCGTTATTATTATTTAGCAGTATTTCTGTTTCCTATGTCTGCATCAGGTTGCACTGCGCAGACACAGGCAACTTCAATTTCTCAAGGCCCACTCGTGGCGTTATTTAGAAGACAACAAACAAGGTTAAAGTCTGACACAGAGAAAGGAAAGGACAACATTTGGAAAAATTTTCATTAATTAGAAGTGGAAAAGAAAAGGGAATGTGTTGTGGAAAAAGATGGGGAAAATGCGGCCACAAAAATTACTAGAAAAAACACCATATATCTTAAGAGACATCTCATGGAATTTCATAATGAAATCAAGATAAGTCATGACATTATTGTAACGTTACTTTCCATTTTAGAAAGCTCATGTCTTTCACAAGGCTGTGGTTAATAAGTCTCATTTTAAGTGGGTTCTTAGTTTCTACAGTCACGTCCATAAATATTGGCACAATTCTAATCTTTTTGGCTCTATACACCACCACAATGGATTTAAAATGAATGAATTCCTCCATCGTTCACCTGATTTGGATGTAAATACCATCAAACTAAAGCTAAAAGTCTGCAGTTAAAGCCCATCTTGTTCGTTTCATTTCAAATTCATTGTGGTGGTGTATAGAGCCAAAAAGATTAGAATTGTGTCTATGTCCCAATATTTATGGACCTAACTGAATCTGACTCCATGTGTAATAAAAAAAAGACTTTTTTATTGACATAAACTACAGTAAATGTCATCAGTTTTTGTCAACTAAAACTGTCATTGATAATTCTGACTAAAACAAGACTAAAATGCTCAGACTTTTAGTTGACTGAAACTTGACTAGACTTAAAAAATGCAGAGGGGCCTCAGGAGGGACAATTTTTTAAAAAAAAGTCATTTCTAAGATTTGAAAGAAAAAAATAAAATCATAAAAATTCTTAATTCACCCCAAAATACACAACCTGCCCTAATTGTATGTGTTTGCATCAACACAGACAAAGTTATGCTAAAATAAAATAAAAACACACAAAAATAAAAATGTTGTGTGACAGTAAAATGTTGGTTTGAAAGTTAAAGTGCTAATATGACCAAAATATATCTAAATTGAAAAAATGTCAAAACATGAACAGCCTACACGTATATACTGTATATGTAACAGCCAATAGGCAGTTTTCAGCTGCCTGTGTGGCTAACGTGCTTTCTGATGTTTTCCTCCACAGATAGTACAATCATGAAACAAAGTGCAAAATAACAGGGGATAAAAAGTAATAAACAAATTGTTTTTTCTTCATTCCAATACCTGCATGCCAGCGAGAGCCGTCTGTCCCAGTTTGGTGTTTTTTGACTCCAGAGCCATCTGTAGCGGCAGCAAGCAGCGCTCTCTGAAACCACAGACAGACAACAGCTATTACCACTAGCCTACTAATCTATTCCTATAGCTAACTGCTACAAATGATTGGAGAACAGAAAAAAACTGAACATTGTACTAGTTCTAGTTTAGACCTTGGATACACGTACACTGGTATTTTTATAAACGGATATTTTTTGTCTCAAGACAAGAGCGAAATATCTCTCCGTCCACACGACTCAACTGTAAACGCATAAATCACCACAAGACGCGGGAAACACAGAGTAACAATTAGAGCATGCGTAGTGAGTCCGTTTTGTTTTGGCAGCACTAGACTTCTCAAAGTCTGAAGCAAAAAGTGATTTGTGTCACAGACGCCGAGGTGGAAGTGTTAAATGTTTCTTTACAGTGCAAAGAAGAATGGATCCGTTACTGAACAATTTTCAGCCAATGATGTGGTGAGTCGTGCAGTAAGCTAATGAGTGCTTCAGACAGAACTGACGTAATAACGCTAAGTTTACCTGTAATGTGTTTTACAGTGATATGCTGTTAGTTCTAATAGAGCCAGATAAGCGTATAAACAGCCGCTGGGGTTGTTGGAGTTGTTACACGCATGCATAATACACACATCAACAACTGTAACATCAGCACGAATATTTAAATCTCCCTTTTTGTCCGTCCACACCAAGCCTCTATCATGGAACCTATAAAACGGTCCTCCAGTAAGGGCGCCGCCATACAGCAATATACCTCCGTCCACCAGAGGGCAGGCTCCAAAAGCGGAAATATAAGGAGAAACCCAATGGCGACTTTACAAGTGTAAAAAGCATGTTTACAGCCTGGTACAAAAGATGGCTCCGGTCTCTAGAGCTACGTTTTTACTACGTGACAACTAGTAATATATTTGAATTAATTGTCCGTTTAGGCTTTCTGAAAACTATTGTTTAACTATGCAGTAAAAGCCGAAAAAGCCCGGATATAACCGTCATAACGACGGATTACATCCATTTTATTTACAATCTATGGTCCACACGTCTCTACTGCATCCGCAATCTTTGTTTTGAAGTACATTCGTTTGGCAGCCTGACGTGTACGTGTGGACAAAAAGGCATAAACCTATTGAAAAGTATGCGTTTATGAAAATAGCTGTATACGTGTAGCCAGGGCTTTAGTTACACATATTTTAACTAAACCAAAATTCCACTGTAGGGCTTATCTTGTAATTCTCAAAGTTTCTAACATTGATTAAGGCTGTGTCCCGAACCACTATAAAATTAATATACAATTATAGTCATTATAAAAATGTAAATGCAATAAACAGATGATTAAAAAAAAAAAAATGTAAATGCAAGTTTACCACGGATCTTGACAGTTGAAATGGATTTTAAAAAATGTGTCAGAGGAGAACAGTGCAATGTCTTTTAAAACCTATGAATAAAATAAGCAGGTGGCACAGGTTTTACCAACTCTTTTGCCGTGTAATGTTTGTTTTCTTTTTAATTGGAAGGATGTCAGTTAGTGCAAAATCACTAATGTTAGCTTTTATATACTTTTTTTTTTTCTTGCCAGAGTTTATTCCACTGACAATTCACATAATTAACGGTGTCAGCAAAGAATTGTGTAGTGTAGTACAGCCCTATTTAGTTTTAAAGGGTTTAAGGACAAGGGAATGGTTTCAGACACAGCCAAAAAGCCAAATAGACTATATGCCATTCTTTTGACTAAGGATGAGGACTTTAATTATGTTATCTTTTGTTTTCTGTTATCTTTATTTACTTTGCTTTTTACAATGTACAATGTACGAACACTACAAGCCTGTACAATAGGACTAGCAGAAAAGGAGACATGGGTTAGCTACTGGGAATGAACTACATGTAAACTACACCAACACATCCCAATAGAATTCCACAACAATCAGCAGTGTTCCCAAAATTCTTGCTCTATTGCTGCTGCTATCTTTTTCTAGCAGGAAGTAAACTTTGGAAAATGAATCAGTAAAATATGAGAAGGGCTCCGCTCTCAGTCGTGGACTCGGTCAGGGCTGCTTACAGAGATAAAGACATAGAAGGATATAGAATGTCACTTTACATTACATCAGATAACACTTCTCTGCTCCAACTTCACATTTCATCGACTAACGTGACAAAAGATCCTTTCACGTGACAGAATCCTCCCACCGTGACAATGGACGATGCACAGTAACACATACAGTATATTCTGAAAGAAATTATGACCAAAACCACTTTTGCTCCCTTCTCATCTTTGAATTCATTAAATTCACTAAGGTTATGAGGACAGTTGCGCTAGGATAGACTTTAACTGTCCACACACCAGCATTACAATCCTGAAACTCAGATTAACTTCCATTGTAGTTCTTTCTTGTTATGGCTGCTTCTGATAATTTGCAGTTGTATGAGTTACCGTATTTTGCTGCTGATAACTGTAGCTCTATCTCTGCGGCTCAGAGTCCACACTGTTAAAAGTAGGAAGTAGATGGAAAGAGTGGAAAGAGTCTCATGTACTGTTCTGCATTTTACCTACTTTAAATACATAAACCAAAGTTACAAGGATTATGAATTTTGTCAATCAATGTAGTCATCATTTCTGTGTCAGTCTTGAAATAAAACTCTGTTTTACACATGTCCTTTCATGCCGATTTTAACCAAGCAGTGGTCAATATTTGCCGTTCTGGAAATATTAACCAATCGGAAAAGATCAACAGTGTTCAGTGTCTGTAACTCAATTCTGATTGATCCATTTACTTGGTTAAGCATTGCTAAGCGTCCCTTCTGCAGCTTTCACCATTTCAGTGTGTCATCAGCCAAAAAGAAAGTCGCTTTACTAACGAGCTTAAGGATCAATACAACGCAATACAATAAAAAATGTTACTCAATGAAATAAATTTTTACTGGTGGTATATTGATTTTGCGCAGCATTTTCCATTAAGGTGCTGTCCTTTGATTTGCGTTTAATAAAATTAAATGGTCCTAGTTTTGAGGTTTGAAAATCTGGTCACCCTAATTTTGTTGTTGTCCATGTAAACGACAAGATCAGGGAGCATATCAAATACTGTCCCACTTAAAATAAAAATAAAAAGGTCCTGTCATGTGCACGTTCCCTCCATTTGTGAACGAAACATGTGTGTTTGTGTTGACAGAAACTTCATACATTTTCCCTCATAGCTGGATCTTATATTAACGGCTGTGCAGCCCCTGCTACGTCAGTGCACTCGTCAATTTGTAAGAAAAGACCTGAATTGTGTCATACTGGCGATCTGAGCGGCTGGCTGCTGGTTTTTGCAGCTTGTGGCATTGCGTGCATCAAACAAAATTTACGTTCTGAAAGCAATCACAGCTGCATATTTTGCTCTGTGAGAAAGAAATGCCATAGAGGCTTCAGTACACTACACTACAACTTGAGTTCAAACTTTCTGTCTGTCATTTTTGTGCTTTGACTTTGACGAAGAGAGCGAGAGGCTGCGAGTGTACAAAAATAATGGTCCTGTGGTGCGGACTTTAAGAATTTCCTCTAAAGTAGTAGTCACCTTTTTTGCTCATCTGAGTTTGCAGGTATGAATAAATCTCCTTTTTTCTCAGTTTGAACTACACTTTTGGACACAGTTACTTTCCCCTACGGTAAATCCAGATGAGTATTGGGACCCACTTTGGGCTAATAGGTAGAATTGGGATTAGACCTTAGTCGCCTTTGTGCGGACAAGGCATACATTTAAAAAGCTTTACATTAAAGTGTTTTTTTTTTTTACTTACCGAAGTTGTGAAGAAAGGATCTTGCCAGTTCCATTCTGGAGCTCAAGAGTTTCTGTCAACACAAACACATACAATTTTATTATAATCTACAAGTTATAACCACATGTAATTAAACAGAATTGGTAAGGATATGAAACTAGCTCTACGCTGTCATACATATTTGACCATTTACAGACTACATGTACTGTATATATTATATTTGAACTTATAATACTGCAAGGCAACTGCAGCTGACATTTGGGACTATTGTAAAGGTTTAACCCTGTGAATTGGTAAGATTGTTACAAAATATATATAATCACTTTGGTAATCCAGCATGCTTCATGAAAATGAAGCTGTGCGGAGTCCTAAAAGGTCACTAACCCCCTGACAAACTGCCCCTTTGTGAAGTGAAATACAACACTTGACATAAATCACAGCATATGATTGGTTTCCCTGCAGGACGGTCACGAGTGTCTGTAGCTACTGTAGGTGCAGCACTGACTGATCATGCCCGTGCAAATCAGCGTATAAACATGAGTGTGTGTGCATATGGCAGTGTCTGCTAACGCCTATGTTGTCCCATATTAGATTGCGGGGAGCTGGGCAGTGACGAAAGTCATGGGTGTAACACAAAATACTTAGAAGTGCCATGTCAATATTTGGCTATACTTACCTTACTCTCCCTCACTAAATAAATTGAAACGTTGAGAGCATCGTACACTACAACTTAATAACTATGGACAACAAAAGTCGGCAACAACTTGAGTGGCTTTATGTGGTTAAAGAAAACTAGATCACACACACTCAGCACAGCTGGAGGAGCAGCACATTCCTGTTTCCTTTTAAGCACACAATCTTCCATGAAAGTTAGAACATTTATTAACTAAACTGATTTTATTTTAAATTTAAAAGAATCACAAACCCCATATTTTTTCAATATACACATTTTATTGCTGTCATTTTATGTTAGAAGCAAAAATCTTTCATCAATTCCATTCTATTCCTTTCTTACATATAAGAAAAGTAAAAATGTTAAAAAGGGAGCATTATGGAAGATCCAGAGGTTTTAGTGTCCCACTTCAGGTGTTAGCAATACTGCACCCAGTGTCATGTGCGCACGCTTGTACAGCACGAACAAACAACAACCGAAGAATAAGCTGCTGGTTTTCGAGTGCACTGGAGGCCAGTCTCTTACCTGTGTTCAAAGGATTTAACTTTGTTCACAGGATTTATTTTGTCCTAATTTACTTATAGGAACAAATAAGTACGTGAGAAGCAGGTAAACGAACACGCACACACATTACGTCACGTCCACTTAAACAGCAGGAGGTTCAATCCCAAAACTTTGTCATTTAATTGACTGTACAGTCATACAGAGGCAACCACAGCAAATTCCAATTGTTCAGGCTGTTGCTGATGCATGTATGGGTTAGAAAAAATGTTATTCCTTTGCAATCTGTTTATATATATATATATATATATATATAAATGTATCTATTATAATACTTGTTAAGTTATAAAGAAGATTATCTAATTCAATGGGTTTGGCAAAACGCATTGCAACATTAAAAATAAGACTAATTTGTTTTATTGTGTTCAGTTGCATACTACAACCTTTTAACCAATACACCTTTAACCTTTGAGCTGTTCTTGGCTGCACAAGCCACATACACACGTGGACAAAAATGTTGGTACCCTTCGGTCAATGAAAGAAAAACTCACAATGGTCACAGAAAACACTTTATTCTGACAAAAGTAATAATAATAATAATAAATTCTATGAATGTTAACCAATGAAAGTCAGACATTGCTTTTCAACCATGCTTCAACGGAATTATTTTAAAAAATAAACTCATAGAACAGGCCTAGACAAAATTGATGGTACCCCTAGAAAAGACTGTAAATAATGTGACCAAATGGACATGTTAATTCAAGGTGTGTGCACTAATTAGCATCACAGGTGTGTACAATCTTGTAATCAGTAAGTGGGCCTATTTCTAGGGCTTCAGGTAGTCACTGTGTTGTCTGGTGACATGGTGTGTACCACACTCAACATGGACCAGAGGAAGCGAAGGAAAGAGTTGTCGCAGGAGAATAGAAAGAAAATTATAGACAAGCATGATAAAGGTAAAGGCTATAAGACCATCTCCAAGCAGCTAGATGTTCCTGTGACTACAGTTGCACATATTATTCAGAAATTTAAGATCCATGGGACTGTAGCCAACCTACTTGGACGTGGCCGCAGGAGGAAAATTGATGACAAATCAAAGAGACGGATAATCCGAATGGTAACAAAAGAGCCCAGAAAGACTTCTAAAGAGATCCAAGGTGAACTCCATTCTCAAGGAACATCAGTGTCAGATCGCACCATCCGTCGTTGTTTGAGCCAAAGTGGACTACACGGGAGACGACCAAGAAGGACACCATTGTTGAAAATAAATCATAAAAAAGCTAGACTGGAATATGCCAAACTACATGTTGACAAGCCACAAAGCTTCTGGGAGAATGTCCTATGGACAGATGAGACAAAAATGGAACTTTTTGCCAAGGCACATCAGCTCTATGTTCACAGACGGAAAAATGAAGCATATCAAGAAAAGAACACTGTCCCTAATGTCAAACATGGAGGAGGCTCTGTTATGGTCTGGGGCTGCTTTGCTCCATCTGGCACAGGGTGTCTTGAATCTGTGCAGGGTACAATGAAATCTGAAGACTATCAAGGGATTCTAGAGAGAAATGTGCTGGCCAGTGTCAGACAGCTTGGTCTCAGTCGCAGGTCATGGGTCTTGCAACAGGACAATGACCCAAAACACAGCAAAAAACACCCAAGAATGGTTAAGAGGAAAACATTGGACCATTCTAAAGTGGCCTTCTATGAGCCCTGACCTCAATCCTATTGAGCATCTTTGGAAGGAGCTGAAACATGCCGTCTGGAAAAGACACCCTTCAACCCGGAAACAACTGGAGCAGTTTGCTCATGAGGAGTGGCCAAAATACCTGCTGAGAGGTGCAGAAGTCTCATTAACAGTTACAGGAATCGTCTGATTGCAGTGATAGCCTCAAAAGGTTGTGCAACAAAATATTAAGTTAGGGGTACCAACAATTTTGTCCAGGCCTGTTCCATGAATTTATTTTTTAAATAATTCTGTTGAAGCATGGTTAAAAAGCAATGTCTGACTTTCATTGGTTAACATTCATATAATTTTTATTTATTATTACTTTTGTCAGAATAAAGTTTTTCTGTGACCATTGTGAGTTTTTCTTTCATTGACCGAAGGGTACCAACAATTTTGTCCACGTGTGTATGCACAACAACAATGTATTTGGAGCTAGATTTGGTTATAGTAAGGCATTTTGTTTTTGTATGTTGTGTGTCCATTTGAAAACGTTAGTAGTGGATGTTTAAAGATTATTTTGACTGGTGTAGTCACTCAATTCAAAAGCTGATGTTTCTGGGCCTTCATGACAACATATGGTGTGATGCTTTTTTTGCCTGTAGCTATGACAGGTGCACTTTGATCTTCTTAAAACTGTCAGCTCTCAACGACAAAACATGCATAATCTAAAAGATAACGTGCTCTTTTAGAACGACTTTTACTACACTGTTTTATATTTAATAAAAGAAATGTGGTCCTGTGTGTGATTGCTGTCGTATTTCACCGCCGTCTGGCTACACAGAGCCGGGAGGTGGGGGATAATGTCCACTCACCGCAGGCGCACATGCACGCTTCACGGATAGCTTTGTGCTTGTGTCCGGACGCGTCTTTCAGCAGCTTTCGCAGGATTTCCTCCATTCTGCTGTTTGTTGGCTCCAGGGCAAATCGAAGGAGAAGCGGCTCGTCTCGGTGGGTTTGTGTACGTGGGGTCTGCTTGTGCCTGCGTTAAAGGAGCAGAGGCGGTGACAGCATCCCTAAAACGAGTAATGAAGGCGATGATTCATTCCCAACGAGCAGCCAGTGATGTCAGGCCAAGCCACGAACGCTTTCAAAGAGGAAGAAGCGGCATTACAATCCCATTTGTTTGTGACAAAGCGTGCGGTTTAACGCAAACATAACAGTTCAAGATGTGTTTACGATTAAAAAAATATATATCCCACTTGTAATTTCTTATATCTTTCTCCGAATCAGTCTTGTAGTCCGTTCCTGCCCACACCTGCGCTCCTCCCGGACTCCAGATCCGGGTGCGTGAATTCCTCCTCGCCACCGGAAACCAACGCGCAGTGTGTGAGCAGACTTAAAGGAAAAGGGGGATTGACTCCAACCTGGCAACACAGTATTTACAAAGCTTTTCCGTGGGGTGAGGACAAATTGTGGCGAGGACGTGGAGTGGGATTTCCTCCAAGTTAAAGCGAGGGGTAAACGGACTGAGTCAAAATAAGACACACACATAAAAACGTAAATTATAAAAATAATAAAATTCAAGACAGAACCAAAATTTACTTTACTCTCCAGTTGTCTGTGAAGGTTCTTCAGCTCTTCTTTCAGGGGGGCAGTGGCTCAGGTTGTCCAATAACTGGAAGGTTGGTGTTCCCGCTCCCCCAGTTCATACTCACCCACCGATTTATGTATACATTCCTTAGTGTGTTTGGTGGTGATAGAGCAGGGGTGGGCAAACTAAGGCCCGGGGGCCACATGGGCTGTTCAATGTGGCCCCCTAAGCATTTACTAATATTTTATTAATGATTAAACACTGCATATATTTTGCCTTTTCCTTCAAAATTTTGCAAAATAATAATTGCCCATGATAGAGTGCACATTGTTATGTTCATCAAAAGTACATTAAATTCCCCATAACAAACCCTCATAAATGTCATTTAATTTTGTGGTAGTGCGGTTTTATCACTGTGTGTGTATCCATTTAAAAATAACATTTTGTCTTCAGTTGTAAAATATTGTATAGCATTATTCTGGATTTTAGCTAATGTCAAGAAATATTCTGAACATGTCAGCCCCTTGAAGGTTCAGCACCACAAACTGTAAGCAATTAAACATTTACATTAAAAGTCAGACAGTCAGGGCTTTCGATGAGGCAGCTCTGTCATTTACTGATCCTGTCTGTTCCAAAAGATGCTCATATGGAGTTAAAAAGGACTATAGTCTTGAAGATTTAAAAACAGATATATGTTGGTGTTTCTGTCCTGGTCTGGCCTATTCCCTAGTTTAGAATATTTCATTCAAAAAGGTTCATGGAAAATGGGTGTCTGCATAAACTGCTTGGTTAACCAGCTGTTACAGTTCATTATAGACATACATGTAAGTATCCTGTCAGGTGTATAAACTGGATTTAAGTAACTAAACCCTAAAACAAATCTTTTTAGTTAATGATTTGTAAGAATGGGGTCTTATTAGTGCTGTTCATTGATTTGAGTAAAAGTTTTGACATTTGAGTATATTCATTTTACAATATATGGTGTAAAACTGTCTAAGTGCTGCCATCTTCAGGTTGAACGGTGAATACTGCAGTTGAATTTTTCTATTTGTAGTTGTTTCCTTGTGTGACATAAGCGGGCTCGACTAACGGCTCACCACCCACGCCCCTGGCACGACCCCACCACACCCTTCTCTCCATCTTTGCGCTTCTCACAGCTGTCAATCAATATCATTGAGTCACTCTGGGGAGATCTCAAATATGCAGTTCATGCAAGACAGCCCAAGAATTTTGAGGAACTGGAGGCTTTTTGTTAAGAAGCTTTACCATCTGAGAAAATAAAGAGCCTCATCCACAACTTCCACAAAAGACTGTCATTGATGTTAAAGGTGGCAATACACTGATCCGGGTCATTTGGGTAGTTTCTGTTGTCATTATGTTTTAAAAAGAGTAAACACACTATATTCTTTAGTAAAATGGCCCACAAAATCACAAATTCTGCCAGGGTTTGTAAATTGAAGTGGTTCATAGTGTGCACATTCTCCAGAGCCAAGCAAGTTTGCTGGAATGCCAATAACAAGTTCATTTGAAGTTGTTTTGTGTTTATGAAACATTGATTAAAGTTTTGTGACTGAAAAAACCTTTGCTGTCATTTAGCTCAGAACACAGCCGGGACAGCACGGACACACTGAGGCTGCATCAGTTGTGGGCATGTTTTACAGTTACTAATGTAAACAATCCCGGAAACAAGCAGAGTTTCCACCGCAGGGGATAGGCACTCGCTTAGAGATAGGGTGAAGAGCTCAGTCATCCTCCACATTGAGAGAAGCCACAGCTGAGGTGGCATCTATTCCGGATGCCTCTTGAACACCTCCCTGGGGAAGTGTTCCGGATGTCTGGGTAGAGGGAAGTCTGCGTGTCTCTGCTTAGACTGCTGTCCCTGCAACCCAGCCCCGGGTAAGTGAAAGATGGATGGATGGTTTGAAGAACATAAAGTTGATCTGATTGGATGGTAAAGAAGAATTCATCTAATGCACCTGACAATACATTGCTGCCAATGACAAAAACATGAACAGAAAAAAAGTGTACCTTAGAAAAACTGAGAAACCATTACTCATTTTAAAAGGATAAAATCTGATATTTAGTAAAAGTGGGCCAACGAGATACGAGGGTATTCCATACAGTTGGTAATTGTCATCACCTCCCCACTTTAAACACTTTCAGAACCACTACAGTTATGGAAGGACAGTGTTGAATATATAATATTTTTGCAAATCATAGCTCCTTTTTTTCCAAATATAAAACTCCAGAACAAGCTCCTCAATGTGGCCTGTGTCTGAAACAAAGTATGGACTATTTCTCAGCAGAAGATTGTATAAGTAATATCCTCTATGTGACCACAAGATCAGTGAGGAATATCAAAGGAGAATGAATTAAAACCAAGCACAATTAACATGCAGTAAAGTGGGACAGCCGCTGGGTGGAGCTGCTACTCAAGGTCTTCCCTGCATCATTCCTCTGTGGGACGATCAGAGACTGATCAGGCACTGCGCTCGGGATGGAAAAGGAACAGTATGTCTGTAGTCACAAAATGAGACATGAGTCTGGCAGCTTTTAGAAGTCGCTGAAGATGTGCGCACGCTTTAGATTGTCTAGATATGATTCGTTTTTTAGGTTTTTAAACAAAACGATAACCCACACATTGATAGATAGAACAATCAGCAGTTCTATCACAACTACTAAAGGTATCAAGCCTAAATAAAACCTAAAATAAATAAATAATCTTTTTTTTCTTGAATGAACGCTCTAAGCTTATTCATTAAATGTCTGGCACCTGTGGGGCTGAAAGTCTTTGTGTCACTGAATGTTAATAAGACTCAGTCTCAGGATGCAGCTTCAGATGTGGAACACTCTGCTGCAGAGAGGAACATGCTTCCCTTAGCTTCTCCGTCCTATTGGCTTTTAAACATGACTTTTTACGTCGTGCGTAACATTTTGGCTATAAAGGCGCGCCCTGCAGACTGTCACTCTCTGTGTGCACGTGGGGCTGACAGGCAGCTGCTCGCGGTAAACAGAAGGAAAAGTATTTTATAGGTCGTGTATTTTGGGAGTGTGCCCCCGGCGCGCCACGTGCGTCATGACGCGGCGCCTGTAAAAAGCAGGATGGAGCGCGCAAGGCTCTGAAGAGACAGCAGAGTGTCAGCGGGTCACGGTTAGGGAGCTGCGGAAGGGCTTAGTCACCGCTCACACCACACCACGCTTCAGCAGCACATCTGTGCGTCTGGCAGCAGCACACGGCTCTCGCGCCCATGGATAAAAAGGCACCGCGCGCAGCACAATGGTTGTCCTGGGAGCAAATAACGGAACTTTTGGTAGCGGAAACATGAGGTCGTTTATGATCGAGGAGCGCGCGGGTGGCGGGGACCACGGGGGCTTCACCCACCGGATCATCTCGGAGGCACTTGCGCCGCGGCTGTTGAAGATCGCGCAGGACGCGGCGGAGGCGGCAGCAGCGGCGACGGCTGCGGTCACCTCCAGTTCGCCGCTCGTCATGGAGACCAACAGTACGCGCTGCGGGGAGCAAATCCTGAGCTATGGCCGCGTGGAGAAAGTCCTGATCGGAGGCGTGCTCATGATGCTCACGCTCTCCACTATCTGCGGGAACATGCTCGTGGTCATCTCCGTTTGCTTTGTCAAGAAGCTGCGGCAGCCCTCCAACTACCTGATCGTGTCGTTGGCATTGGCGGACCTGTCCGTGGCGCTGGCCGTCATGCCCTTCGTCAGCATCACGGACCTGATCGGAGGCCAGTGGATCTTCGGACAGTTCTTCTGTAACGTCTTTATCGCCATGGACGTGATGTGCTGCACCGCGTCCATTATGACCCTGTGCGTCATCAGTATCGATAGGTGAGACAACTTTTATCTCTCTGTCCCAAAACAGTGAGAGTTCTGTAAGTAAAATGATTTTAATTTCAGGCTTAAATCTCTCTTAAGCACGGCTTAATGGAGCTAATCGCGGACCCCACTCAAACTACAACACAAGCCTAAGACACTTTCCGTTTGGGTCTAAAGCTAAAATGTCTTTATGCAACATAAACATGGATTTTTACGCGTGTCTATCGCTGCGCGTCAGGGACACGAGAGTTGGCGCGCGGTCAGAGCTCTAAATCAAAGGCACTTTGACAACACTCTGACCTTTGAATTCTCTGCTAAATGGGGCAACTGATTTCCTGCAGCTCAGGGAAGGGTCTGAGGGAAAGGGAAGCAGAGGAGAATGATTCAGAAATGCATTGAGAAAGCTGCTAGGATCCGGCAGAAGAAATATGACAGACCACATACCTGTATATTATGAATGCTTTTCTGTATTAAAAATTAAACATCCAATGAAAGTACAACAAATACCATCTGTGCAGCATGTATTTAGGTCCCCTTTTTGGAATCTGACAAATTTATGTGCACAACCCACTTTATTGGTCAATATTTACAATTAAAATGCAATGTCATTCAATTTACTTAAATATAGGAGGCTAACACATTTCCATTTCCATTTAATGAGAGCTTCTTAGTTATTGGTCTACAGCTTTAGACCATGATGTCATTTTGTAATTGGTTTATAAAACAATAGCAAACAAAGATAATACAAAAACCACATCACCAGTCATTTTGACTCAGTTATAAAAATGTTTTCTCACCTGAGAGTGTGCACCAAGAACTTACAAACTGTGACATCATATCCAGTTTATGGTTTCACACAAAAACCATGCAAAACACAAAACAAGACAGATTGGTGTTGAGATGGATTATTAATGCAAAAATTCCACAAACAGAAACTGCTTCAAATGTATTGCCTAATAGCTAAAATGTTGAAAATTAATTTTATTTAATTTTCTATTTAGCCAAAGTTAAAAAGATAATTTCATTTTGATTTGTGCTAAAATATTTCAAATTCACTAGAATATAATTTATTACTAACACTAGTATAATAAGTTAAGTTAAAAGAGTTAAATTTGTTATTTGTTAATTAAAGGTTCACCTCTGCGTTTATACAGGCGTCTGTGATGTCAGTGCTGAGCTATGCCAAGTATGGGAGCACACAGTGTCTCTATCTAAAGATCGTCACTGTAATATGGAGTGTTTGTCTTCATTAAATGGACTAAACTGGATCACATGCTGTCCTTTTTTTCAGTAAGAAAATGTCATACCTTCCTCATTGTGGCCTTTGAAAACCTAGAGAGAAATTGCCTCTACGATATGAAATAAATTCCTGCTTCTTATATTGTAGTGCTGATTTCACTCTAGGTGTTAAAACTTATCATAACAGGATGTTAACTACGCAGACCAGGTGCCTAAAGAAAATTACATCAAGGTCTAAACCTGTAGACCAATTACTTATTGTATGATAAATGTGTTAGCCTCCTATAAGAAAACAAATTGACATTGCATTTTAATTGTAAATATTGAGCAATATAGTGGGTAGTGCACATAAACAGTCAGATGTCAAAAAGGAGACCTACGTAAATACATGCTGCAGAGATGTGCGAACTGTTATTTTTTTTTAGAGCTGATACTCTTAAAATAGTGTCATTACAAAACATAAAACTTAGTCAATATTTGTCTGAAAAGCGCTTTCACACTCCAAAAAAACCTGACCTTGGTTCAGTTTGAGACATCCTTTTGTTTGGTCGTGGGTGTTATAGCAAAAACTATTAACTAGTGTGTCCCTATAACAATTGAATCTTGTTCCATTCCTCCATCGAGCTTGTGCGAGCTGCATGTAAGAGCTAACACTGTTTTTATTTCATGTGACGTGTTCTGTGGAAGAGCCACACTCACGCAGGCTTTATTTAAAACCGTTGGCGCTGTCTTTTCCATAAAACAGCTCCCACCTGGGGGCTGCATATAGCCTCACGAGGCTCTAAAGCGTTTTGCTCAAGGGCACCTTGTTCAGCGCACTATTATACAGGAATGATTAGTTTTGTCAAGTTGTTTTTATGTCCCAGATGGAATACATGCTTTGTCGTGGGACTTGCATTAATCTCATTACTCTCCAATCTCCCAAATGTTATCTCTCTACAATATCTAATCTTTATTTAAACTATAAACGGTACATGAATCAGATCTGATAAAAGATTTAAAAGACTTATTTTGATAGAGAAACTAACCATGGTCTGTCTAAATCCTCTTTTCTGACTGGCTGACAGAGTGGCATGAAAAAATTCACATCAATTCAACTTAAAGCTACCTGACGGGGCAACATCACTTAATAGAGTTTGTCAGAGGAATTTTTACCCCCTTTGCATGTATAAATTATTGTAACTGCTCAAAAACCCTAACAATTTCTTTCTTTTTTTTGTCTTTGTTGCTTTGTCTAAAATAGCTTTATTGATTGCTTGGTTTATTTGGAGCTTACTGGTAGAAATTTACCAAAAATTAAGATTGTGTACACTGAAAATCTCTTCCCCATTCAGAAGACACCTAAAATAACAAACAAGTTGTATTAGCAACTGCTAGTGAACACTTATAGTATTTTGAGTGTGTTAGCTTACTATTAACTATTAATACTATTATTATTAATACTATTATTAATTATTAATTCATACATTCACTCATCTTCTTCTGCTTAGTCCCGTTGGAAGTTGCAGGGGACTGGAACCTATCCCAGCAGCTTTGGGCCTGTGATGGGGCACACCCCTGGACAATGGCCAGTTGGTTGCAGGGTTGATATTTAGACAGACAACCACTTGAGGCAATTTAGATTCACCACAGGCAGGACATGCAGACTCCTCACAGAAAAGCCACAGACGAGAAAAATCCATGACCATCTTGATAAGTCCAATCTGACGCCGTACTAATGGTTGCACAGGGTATTGGAATGTTCATGTTGAAAGTATTTATGAAGTAGAGTTGTCAAATGTACTTAATGTACGGGGGCAGAGTGGTTCAAGCCCTGAACCACTCTGAACTGCAACAAGGTTGTAAGTTCAAACCCAGCCAACTTGAACATCCTTGGCCAACTCTGGTCTTTCTGTGAGGAGTCTGCATGTCCTCCACGTGTTACCGTATGTTCTCTCCAGGTACTCCGGCTTCCTCCCACCGTCTAAAGACATGTATGTATAAGTCAATTCTAAAGTGTCCCTAGTGAATGAATGTGAGAGTGAATGGTTGTCAGTGTTTTTGGCCACTATCCAGCCTAAGGCCCATAGTTGTTGGGATAGGCTCCAGTCACCCATGACCCCTAACAAGACTAAGCAGAAGAAAATGAATGAATGTAAAATGAGGTGTGTTAGTTGCCCATCACTCCAGGTTAAATTCCATTTTTTTTGCAGTTCTCAAGTCATTCCAACAGCACGAGCTAGGTGGTGTAGATCACAACTGTTAGAGTGTAAATGGGACAGCTCAGGAAAACCGATGTGATAATAGATGTAGTATATGCACTCCAAAGGAATAGCTTGTGTAAAATATGCTGCACTTGTGTTTATTTATGCTTTGCTTGTTTTTTTATTTTAGATGCCAGTACAAAGCTTAAGGGGACAGTGACTTGTGGTGTTGCATAAATGGGACAGAAAACTTACTCAGATTAGATTTTGGTTTGTGACATAAAAGGAGCATAAAGAGGGCAATAAATAAGATAGACCAAACAATAATTAATGCCATTTAGAGAGCTTAGTCAAAAAGATTAGATTAGTGAATTAGAAATAGCCACAGTTCCTCTGTGCCAGTGGTGGACAGTAACAAAGTAAATGTAATTCGTTACTGTACTTAAGTAGTTTTTTCCTGTATCTGTACTTTACTAAGTATTTCCATTAAGGGATACTTTTTACTTTAACTTCACTACATTTCAACGTCAAATATCTTACTTTTTACTCAATTACATTTTGCAAAATTAGTCGTTCCTTGTGTTGCCATTAAAATGTTTTGTAGAAGAAGACCTCAAAGACGCGTCTCAGTGGGAGTGTCAGGACCGGCTCAATAGAAGCCTCATTCTCTACACGCGAGCTGATAAACATGAAAATAACAAATAAAATAAAAAACACCTGTGATGAAGCTTTGGCATTAGTAATGGCTGACTCTGATTCTGAGGGAGAACATCTACCTTTTAGAGTCTTTTCAGCCGAGTGAAAGTGAGAATGAGCAAGAGTGAGTGCGTGTGTAACTTGAACAGCGGCGCCGCTGCTCGTGCCTTTCTCAGCGTCTCTCATAAAGCACACGCTGTTTTTCCCACATTTTGCCAAACATCAGTGAAAGAAACAGGAGGAAACTAGTCGCTCTGGCCGCGGTAGTGAAGGGGATGTTGGGAAGGGAAGCCATGAGCGCGTAGCACCTGCAGCTTTACCTTTAGCACCTACAGCTTTACCTTTAGCACAGGTGATAGAAGCCGGGGCGGGTGTACTCGCCGTGGCCTCGGGAGTGACAGGGAGTTTGGGAATAATGCGGCTTCTATTGACAGCTGTTTGGGACAAATACGTGTTGGTCATCCTGACACTTTACCCAGTCAAGGAGGGAGAGGCAGGGGTAAACATAGTCAGCGAGAATGTGCTAATCAAAGCAGCGATCGTAATAAAAGTGATGGCTGTGTGCTGTGCTTTATGAGAGGTCCACACTCTAAAAAACTACTAACAATGCCAAATGGATGGATAAGAAAAGATAAAGCTACTGCAACCACACACATACAGTACATGTGTATATTTCTCATAACTATTTGCATACGTTTTACTAGTTATGGTATAATAGAAGTTGTAGTTATTCTTTATTTTGGTAATGTTGCTTTTACAAATTACTGTTATAATTTTTTTTTTCAGAATAAGAAAAAAAAATTATAATATGTTCATTAGTGTGTATTTACTGTAAATAACATAACCGCCAATATATAATGTCATGGTATGCAAATTAGATGCAAATTAGATGCTTAAAATGTATTTACTTATATACTTTGGGTCATACCTGACATTTTTCTAGTTTAGAGTAGGACTCTATCTCTTATCATTTTCAAACCACAGCCTTTTGAAATTTGGATCTCAAAAATCTGTATTTTTTTAAATAAACCCTGGCGCCTGAAGGGGGCAAGAGACTGACAAAAATTATAAGGGCATTATAGCCTTAATAAATGATAGTACTTGGATACTTAAGTACATTTGAAGGCAAATACTTTTGTACTTTTACTCAAGTGAAAGTTAAAAGGGAGTACTTTTACTTTTACTGAGGTAATATTTTACCTAGTGTATCTGTACTTTAACTCAAGTACTTGGTTTGTGTACTTCGTCCACCACTGCTCTGTGCACCATTATCATAGTTAATTGCATGATTTAATAAAAAAAAATAAAAATACAGTTAGACACTTTTTGATTTGAATTATTTTACGCTTGGTAAATATTCATGTAAAATGACCGGATCTTGTCTGTGTGTGATATCTATACCCTTTATGTTTTCCTGAGACAGTTGACTTTAATGCTTTTCTCTGCAGGTATCTGGGCATTACCAAACCCCTGACGTATCCAGTTCGGCAAAATGGCTGCTGCATGGCCAAGATGGTCCTGTCGGTGTGGCTCCTGTCAGCGTCCATCACCCTGCCCCCTCTGTTTGGCTGGGCCCAGAACGTCAACGATGGCCGAGTCTGCCTCATCAGTCAGGACTTTGGCTACACTGTGTACTCCACAGCTGTGGCCTTCTACATCCCCATGTCCGTCATGCTCATCATGTACTACAGGATCTATCGGGCAGCCAAGCTCAGCGCTGCCAAGCACACCATCACCGGCTTTCCAAGGGCGGGCGAGCCCATCGCTTCACGTGGGGGCAAAGTGGTAAACGACCTGCTACATCCGGCAGAGTCTGGCGAGACGGCTAGCGGTGAAGGGACAGAGGTGGAGCATGAGGCAGACCTGGAGGAAGAGGAGGAGAGTCTGGACTGCGTATCTGCTGCGTTAAAACTTCAGAAAGAAGTGGAGGAGGAGTGCAGCAGCCGCGTGTCCCGCCTCCTCAAGAGCGGCGAACACCACCAGCGCCGCAAGAGGAAGAACCAGTCTATCTTCAAACGTGAGCAAAAGGCGGCAGCCACTCTGGGCATCGTAGTGGGTGCCTTCACTTTCTGTTGGCTCCCTTTTTTCCTGGTGTCCACTGCCAGGCCATTCGTGTGTGGGGTGGAGTGCAGCTGTGTCCCACTTTGGCTGGAAAGGACTCTGCTGTGGTTGGGCTATGCTAACTCGCTAATAAATCCCTTTATTTATGCCTTTTTTAATCGTGATCTGAGGACAACCTACAGTAACCTCCTGCGGTGCCGCTACAGGAACATCAATCGTAAGCTGTCAGCGGCCGGCATGCATGAGGCTCTTAAGCTGGTTGAGAAGCCAGAATCTGATGTGTAATGCTGGAAACCTGCCAGTCACACTAAAGGAACTTTGGGTACAATCTGCTTTGTTGATAAAGTATGATTGTTAAACATCTTTGAGAGGAGGCTGGTGTAGGAAAATGGAATGAGTTAAGAAGGTTGGCAAAGTAGGGGACGATGTGATGAACAACCAAATTACATAAAAAGACTATGGCTGATGGTCCTAATAAAAAAAAATAGACTTGACATGTTTAATGTCTTGTGTTTCTGCAAAGTTAAATTTTTGTGTATGGACGTTAGGTTGAAAACTTTGTGGCCATGCTGAAGCCACTCTTACAAAAGGTTACCCAGTATGGTGGTGTTGAAATAAATAATATTTCAATTGAGATTCAGATGCAAGTGATAAAGATCTCCAGACTTGCAGCATTTCAAAGCAAAGATACAATTTGGTCCACATGCTGCTTCATTAAAATCAAATTGATTTTGGTTTGGTTGAGATTGTACCTAAACTTTATGAACATTTCTTATTCTTTGTTTCAGCTTGATCTAAGGAAAACTGCTCCCAGACACAATTTTAAGAACTCATTGCCTGGTCATGTATCTAATGCCGAAGGAAAAACAGTGAACAAGTCTGTAAAAAGTGGACTAAAACGACCGAACTGACTTGAGATGTAAATATTAGGGATGCACCGATACCGATACCAGTATCTGGTATCGACCTCGATACCACATTTTTGGAACTACTCGTACTCGTTAAAAGTCCCCCGATACCTGGGGCCGATGCCACGGTCTGAGAAATGTCTATGTTTGAGCGGCGTGTAAGGGGTTAATCACAGGCGCCGAGTGCCCGCCCCCAGGCCCCGGCTGCGCTGCAAGTGCAACCAGCTCAGAGCGGGGAGAACGAAGGCAAGACGAAACATGGCAGCCGTGTGGATCTATTTCAAAGTGAATGAAGACAAAACAAAACAAAGGCGGACTGCAAATTGTGCTAAATTGTCCAGAGGAGGCTCAAAAGGTAGCGCATTTAACGCAAGTAATTTAATCAAGCACCTAAAATCCCAACACGACAACGGGTATAAAGAGTTTACCCACGCTTCTAAACCAACACAACCCCACACTGCCGCAAACTCTTGCAAGACGAGAGAAAATGTCCAGAGACAATCCACGTGCTGTGAAAATAACACAGGCAATCATCGAGCACATTGCATTGAGTGACCAGCCACTTTCGGAGGTAGAAAATGTGGGATTCATGCGTCTCCTCCATGTTCTGGAGCCCAGATATGATCTCCCAAGCCGCCGCTACATGACTGACACGGAGCTGCCTAAACTACACGACTCCGTGAAAAAACACATCCACAGCCTACTGCAAGCCTCCTCTTCGTTCAGTTTCACTACGGATATTTGGACAAGCAGTGTTTGCCACGTGTCTTGTTTTTTTGTTAAATTATATGACTAAAGCTGTTACCTGTAAATTTAAATCATATTTTTTTTATTAAGTGCTCGGTATCGGTATCGGCGAGTACTGAAATGCAAGTACTCGTACTCGTACTCGTTTTCCAAAAAAGTGGTATCGGTGCATCACTAGTAAATATTGTATACAATCTTTGCCAACACTGTTTATAGCACAAGTTCTATGGCTCTTATGACTGTGTATTGCACCTGCTGTTTCTAAATTTTGGAGATGCTTTTTTTGTGAGTTATCACTGTGTTGAAAGTGCCAAGAGTCTCTAGTTCCCATAAAAAGTGACTTTGATTAAACCAACTTGTTATGTCACCAGGCAGCTCAATATAAAACAAACTAAAGATGTTTTTCTTAATCACAGAGAGGCTGCTATAACAATTATTTGCAGATACAGTAGTCAATACGCCTAAGAAAAAGACCTGTTGCCACTCTGAACAAATGGTTTGTGCCTTTTTAGTTAAAAATTCTTAAAAACCTTTAAGCCATGTTTTCATTGGAGCCATACAGTATGAGTGGGGTCAGTACAGCTCAGTTTCCAATGTTAAAAGCGGTATCAAGTGTGTCTGTTGAATCGTGTCATACTATTCCAACGTGATGTTCAACTACAACGAACAGACAATCCTTACTCTAAACGTTTCCCAAAAGAAGCATGTTTTGTTCTTGTGATAAACAGTCAAGAAGATAAACTAATATGTAGAAAAGTAGGGCTCTCTGAAAAGGATTTACCTTTACTAAACTAAATAGTGCCCTATCAACTCGACCCGAACTGTACCACTCTGAAGAAACATGCCTTTAGCAGCTCACGTCACCAAACTTTGCACCTTGCTTTTGATTTAGCACAGAATAGGATGCATTGAGTCACAATCTTAGCCAAACCTTTATCAAGGACATCTTTTTTTCTGCAAATGTCCTCACCAATTCACAGATATTGGACAGAAGTGTGATCTACTTTTTATGGTTTATTTGCATTGATGTGTCAAATCAAAAAATTGGCATCTGTCTGTTTTAATAATCCCACTGACTTTTCACTCAAATATTGTTGACTTTTGTTATGTATGGAACGTGTAAAAAAAGACAGTCATTAATAATGTAAAAGGTATTGAAAATTACAATTTGATTACAGAAGGTGGAAAGTTCCTTGGAGCCGTTTTAAATGTGTATAATAGCAGAGTCTTAAGCCAGTTTCATGCACAATCCGCGGCTGTTAGACATAAATTCTCAGTCCCAAACATGGCACCCAGTTTCCGCCTCATTAAAACAGGAGAAAGACTGGACATGGCTCTTCTAATATTCTCTGGAGGACATGTATAAAAGAGACTTTATTTATTCCCTGTGACAGAAAATAGTGGGATAAAACTCTAAAACATTATTTTTTTTCCTTCCTTTCTCATGCCCTTCCCATGGTATACCATATCCATACCCTATGTATAATGAATAGTTCTTATGGTTATTGCCACATGTGGTCTTCTACTGGAGCTGAAGAAGCCCTTTAGTGTTCTATTTTGACACATTGGATTTGACCCCATTGTTGAGTTTATTTATTTATATCATAAGGTATTTCAAGAAGGGTTAATTTGTTACGCAATATATAATTGGATTAGGCCAGTTTCATTTTTCTTTGACTTGCACAAAACTCCATGAAATATTCAAATACAAATGTAACAAAAAGCAAAGTAATATCTGCAACAAATATAAATATATAATATATATCAAATATAAAACTGCTAAACAAAACAGAAAATGATTAAATCTAGTCTCTTAATGTCTCATTTAAAGGTGTTGCACTCAAAGGCAATAAGTGGCTTATCATTGGCATGCAATTAGCGCTCAGTAAGTGATTACCCGTTGGATGGGGTAGTTGTCTGTTGCGTTATCAGTCCAGGCTGCCAGTCGCAAACACGCTAGAGAACGGTTGGTGTGTCAACGGTGTCTCGGCTTAAGCACACTGCATATTCAAATTCCAATTAATCTAATGCAGATGCCGAACTCAGAGTGCAGTAATACAGATAAGCTCACAACTGCGTGGTTCAGTGCGCTACCACATGCTCTAGTTTTGTACATCTGTAGCTGGATGTATTTAATGCCATGTGCTGCATCTACTATACACTATTGTTCAAAATAATAGCAGTACAATTTTACTAACCAGAATAAATCAGGTTTTTAGTATATTTGTTATTGATAAGTGGCAAATAAGTTACCAGGAGGTGCAGTAGATTCTCAGAAAACAAACAAGACCCAGCATTCATGATATGCACGCTTAAGGCTGTGTAATTGGGCAATTAGTTGCCGTTGACTGAACAAACTGAAAACTTTTTTGTACAAACGTTTTTGTTTTAGGATTTAGCAATTCTGTGAATAACTAAACTAATATATATATATATATATATATATATATATATATATATATTACAAACTCTTGAAAAAAGTCCTGGCCCCCAGAATGTGTATATTGGGAGGGAGGAGGCACAGTGGGTTAAGTGTCTTGCCCAAGGACACAACGGCAGTATGTGGGGGAGAGCGGGATGTTATGATGTTTTTGGGATGTTTCGAGCGGGGCTCCTCGAACCGCCCACCCGCCGGTCGAAGGACGGCCGCTTTACCCACTGAGCTACTGCCAGTTGTTGGTTTGGAACTAAGACTTTGCTCGTTTACTAGTGTGTTTGGGGTCATTGTCTTGTTGAAACAAACATTTCAAGGGCATATTATCTTCAGCATATGGCAACATGACCTCTTCAAGTATTTTGACAAATACAAACTGATCCATGATTCCTGGTATGTGATAAATAGGCCCAACACCAAAGTAGGAGAAACATGCCCATATCATGATGCTTGCTTTACTGTCTTCACTGTGTACTGTGGCTTGGATTCAGAGTTTGGGGGTTGTCTCACAAACTCTTGAAAATAGATTAGCTTCACACAGACATCTTCTAACTCTCATAGTACTTGGGTAACTCCAGACTGTCTTTGGTCATCCTGGAGCTGATCATTGGCTGAGCCTTTGCCATTCTGGTTATTTTCCGATCCATTTTGATGGTTGTCTTCCGTTTTCTTCCACGTCTCTCTGGTTTTGCACTCTATTTTAAGGCATTGGAGATCATTTGCACCTCTTTATAGGTTTTTCCCTACTCCAATCAACTGTTTAATCAAAGTACACTGTTCTTCTGAACAAATTCTTAAACGACCCATTTCCCTCAAGCTTTTAAAAGCATGTTCAACAAGTGCTGGTGGCTTCATCCTTAAATAGTGGCCACCTGATTCACACCTGCTTTTTTACAAAATTGATGACCTCAGTAATTGAATGCCACACTGCTATTTTTTAAACACACCCCTTTCAACTAATTGCCCAATTGCACAGCCTTAAGAGCGTGCATATCATGAATGCTGGGTCTTGTTTGTTTTCTGAGAATCTACTGCACCTACTGGTAACTTGTTTGCCACTTATCAATAAAAAATATACTAAAAACCTGGATTATTCTGGTTAGTTACATTGTACTGCTATTATTTTGAACAATACTGTAAGTCTCATTGCAGGCTGTTTTTAGTCATCTGCAATTTTTTTCAGTAATTTTTTTCATTCTTAAATAGACCTCCACATGTCATAAGACTCAATGTGTTCTGACCACCATATTGGCAGGCAAAAGAAAGTCATAAATGAGTAGCGCCAGCAAAGCTCTTAAACCTTTGGGAGTTGATTTAGCACTATATAGTATATGTCCCAAAACATAACAAAATCAATATACTTGAGCCTTACCTTGCACCAGGCAAATGTTTTTTTACAACAGCCCAGACTTATTGCATCAACCTACAGCACACAGGCATTAACTGTTAGCTCTGTCCAGACCTTGTAGCTACAGCACTCCAGAGTCACAAAAGCGGCAAGGTGTGTAAATCTTCCAGATCTGTAAAGAATTGTCAATTGTAATGTTACCAAGTGTTGACTAAAAGTTGAGTTATAGTAGGATTCCATTGCTCTGTCTTCTTTGTTTTCTTCTCAAAGTTTCTAGCAACACAGGAACTATGTATGTGCAATGCCACCAAGATGTTAACATACTGTTAAAAAGTGTGTAAATTGTTGTGTTTTCTATTTAATAAAAGTCTAATGACATAAACCCACAGTACACAGGTATTAACTATCAGCTACTTTTTCTTGTAGCTACTACACCCCAGAGTTACTAAAGCATCAGGGTATGTAAGGCTTCCATGTCTATAAATGCAATACAAAGCGTTATAAATGTTTTTTCCCTATCACTGCTGTAATACTGCAAAATTGTCCATTTTCACTTCTCTTTGCTAGTTCTGGAGTCCACTGCTCAACAGCAATCTACAATATTAGGAATGTGAAAGGAGGTAAAGACATTGGCCTCTTATGTAATTATATGTATATATGCTACATTCTATGTAATACAGGTTCACTTTATTTATGCTAATTAGCCATGTGCTTCACTACTGATTTAACTCATTTTGCACCCTTAAAGATATATTATATATTATATATATATATATATATATATATATATAGTATACATATATAAAGAACAGTTGTGGTGTATGTATTAAGACTGTATTTAAATCAATTAAAGTGCATTGACTGTTAGCTCTCCTGCTGGTTACTTGAACAATAGTATTTTATTTTTGCTTTGTCATTTTATTTTGCGTATATGGAACACATTACCACAAGAAACTATAGATCTGTGGTAATGTTAGAGCACTACTGAAATTTTTTCTGCCACAGTATCAGATTTAATATCATAGTCTATTGGAAAGTGTAGAGCTAAAAATTGGTCAAACTTAGAAACATCAGTGACTGGGATTGGCTAAAAAGTGGTTGTGACTGCAGGCAGGATGTAAAAGCTATTAAAAAACAGAACTTGAATGTCCGTTTATTTGAATATTCAGTGTCTCCATCAACTCTGTGGATTTTTAGTGGCACAAACAACACAGAAGTATTAGACAGGAAATATCTTCTGACAGACACTTAATTGCAGCTTTTATTCTACATCCAATTATTCAGTACAGCCACAATGTGAATGAGTCTGTCTTTTTAAATCAGAGATTTACACACAAAGACAGCAATTGTTGTATCCCTGCCAAGATGCCTTCCATTAAATCTGAAACAATACCGCACTCATAGACTAACACCAAGATAATGCAAAAAGCCTTTGATACAATATAATTTGTTTGTTCTAGAAGTCAGCACAAAATGGTGGTTTTGCAGTTAAGGTTAATGGTAATGGATGTAATTTAGCATTACAATAAGATTATTTTATTTTATTTATTTTTGATTGGGACAGTGTAAGTTAATGAACATACATGAGACACAGCCACATTGGCACTGTATACAATTATTTGTCTTTTTGGGTTCTCAAAATAACTCATCTCTTTTGGCATTGTTATATGGGGTACCAAATGTTAGAAAATTGTTTGTGCATTCGTACCCTCCTTACATTTACAAATTGTTAATATCAACCCTTATATCAGTCAAATGTAAGCTGACAAGAATGAGGGATAAAAAATAATGATCAAATGATACTTTAAACTTGCAGAATGCCACCTTTTACATCATTCTGAAAACACATTGTAGAATGTTGCAGTTGGACCAAAGCTTCTAACTACTAGCTTTCACTAAAAAGGATTATGAACTGTACAATTTGATTCTAATGTATTGATTTAAAAAAAAGTGGATCCCAGGAAGAATAGTCTTTACATTAGTAAAGACTAATGGGGATCCTTTAAATAAACAAACTGAAAACACAAGTATTTAAATCATGGTAGCATATTTACATTACATCACCTCATAAACCAAAAATGATCTATACCGTACTGCAGAGATCCTCAATGGCTGACCGTGTTCTGGATCCAGACTCAGAAAATGCTTAATACGGACACAAACCTGCAACTGATAAATGAACTGTTAAACATTTTGGGTCAGCCATCATGTTAGTTGTTGTCTTTTTAAAGATTTTGCGCTACTGTTTTAACCACTTAAAATATGTTACAGTTTCCCTGTGTGATATAAAGTAGACCTTTTTTTTTCATTTACAGAAGCATAAAAAGTGAGGTGAAAAGTGAGGTGAAAAGAAAGACACCAGTCGACAGGAGAAGAAACACAGTATTTACTACAAATGCTACACAGATGCTCAATAAAAACCTATATGATACTTGATAATACTGAATCACATGTTTTTTTTAAATTCTCGACCTTCACTTCAGAAATTTTACCAATCTGGACCACTATACACTTTAATGTTAAGTGTAATAGCAGTACAAGTGTTAAGTAGTGTAAATGTGTAGTGTGTGGCCTGAAAAATGAATATATTCGATACACAGTCGTTAAGATTTAAGAGTCATCACTTTTGTACATAAACATAAATTTGATTTGAATCAACAAAACAATCCATTTTTAACACACTTTTAGCACTCCTGCAAAAAGGTTGTGAGTTCAAAACCCGGCAGACTCAAACATTCCCCCCACCGTCCAAAGACATGCATGTATAGATCAACTGGCAACTCTAAAGTGTCCCTAGTGAAAAAATGTGAGAGTGAATAGTTGTCTGTCACTGTCTGTCTCTAAATGTCAGCCCTGCAACTAACTGGCCACTGTCCATGGTGTACCCCTTTAATCTATTGGCTGGCTGTCTCAGGCCTTTCTGTCTGGCTTTAATCCGGGGTGGCCGTAGCTTAGTGGGTAGAGTGGTCGTCTTTCAACCGGAAGGTAGGCGGTTCGATTCCCACTCTCCCCACAGTTCATACTGTCGTTGTGTCCTTGGGCAAGACACTTAACCCACCTTGCCTCCAGTGACTGTAACACTGGTAATTACGTTAGAACATTGTAAGTCGCTTTGGATAAAAGCGTCAGCTAAATAAATAAATGTAAATGTAATGTCTCCAACAACTATATCCATGCACATTCCATGTAAAATATCCTACATTTTCTAAAGTACAGCTGTATGTGGTTGTATATAGATAGTATATTCACTGTAGTAGATTTGCATGTGAGTGTATGTAATCCTAAGAACAGGCCAGGCTCAGAAAGCCAGTGTATAGCAAAATTATGAATATCTGTTTAGAAGTATGCTACATATGCTTATTGGAGCATATGACTGTATGTTATTTTGGGTACTATAGTGTTGTTCGGAACAACACTATAGTACCCAACAACTTGTTCCACCGAAGCAGATTCATGCTATGGCAGCTTTTTCAGAAGAATACCGGCATAAAAAACACTACACTACCCGTCATAATGGCTGTCTTCCAATAAAATCCCTAAATGTACTAAAAAGGCATATTTTAGGAAAGACTTGATTACATACAGATTGCTTGATTACAAACACTGCTTCTCTGAGCCGATCCACTTTTCCAGACTTTGTCCATGAATGCAGAAATCTACTACAGGTCATATAGTATCTACATAGAACCCAAAAGACACACCCACTAGACATTGTCATTTGATTTAATATTGTGGTAGGCTAATCCTGACTGTACCATTTGGTGAAAATGGAATCAGTCTGGTCCCTGCAGGCTGTAGAGGTTGAAAACCACTGAACTGTAGAGTTCCTGGCTCCATGCCGTCATGGCTGTGCTCCACTTTCTGTCAGTATATGAGTGGAGGGTGGGTGCCAGTGCATATGAGCTAGGTCAAATGTTTCCAAAAGAATGTCCAAGAGCGTGTGCATCCAAAACCTCAGAGGAACTCAGCTTTAGACTGTATTATTCAAATGAAACACAAAAGAGAAAATTAGTTATTGTAATCCCAACAATATCTGGATCTGTAATTATTCCCTGGCCCTTTTTTTCAGTCCGAGCGTGTTAGCCCTTTGTGAATGAAAACAAAGACACAGCAAAAGGCTGTTTATCATTGCTCTGGACAAAGACGGGCTGTCTCAAGAGAGACGCGTGTGTGTTAAAAGGTGCAATTAAGCCTGAGACATATCAGTCTGACTGACATTGAATGCTTGCCTGAGTCGCTCTCAGTCAAGCTGTCCTAATGAAAAACCTTTCTTCCGACCAGTCATCTAGTGGTAGGCGTCTGCTTACCAGAGGTCGCAGTAGACTTTCTCACTCTCCGTCATTTTGACGGACGGAGTTGTAAAATTTCCGTCCTCGTCTATTATTAGCTGACATTTTTAATTTTCCTACTTTAATAATACTTATAGCATAGAGGACATATTATTTTTTTATTTAAGAAATACAGATAACGTTAATTACACAAAAAGTAAAAGGATATTTTGTGATTAAACTCTAGAGCATGCAGTATATTACACAATATGATTCCGACAAAAATGAACTGAACTTAATTCAATTAAGAACTTAATTTAATTCAGAACTATTTGGCGGTATAAAAAAACGACTCGCACTCAAGCCTCTTTCATGGAACCTCTTAAAAGGTCCTCGAGTAAGGGCGCCGCCATACGGCAAAATACAGCGATATACTGCTGTCCACCAGAGGGCAGGCTCCAAAATATGACCGTTTATGCTATCTGAAAACTATTGTTTTACTATGCAGTAAAAGCCGAAAAGCCCGGATGTAACCGCCATTTTATTGCCCTGTCATAATGACAATATTGGTAAATAGGGGACCAATGAGCGGATTACATCCATTTTATTTACAATCTATGCTCACAATTAGTTGCCTTGACCTTTTTGCAACTGAATGCAGCGTGACAAAGACGACCCAATTCAAGATAATTGCTGATTGATATGTACATTTGCCACCAACTGGTCAGGAGTAGTAATTACAATAGATCACCAGAATAATCCGTCAAAATGATGGATGGCTTACAGATTTTTCCGTCCCTGCTAAAAAAAAAACGTCAATGAAAATATTCGGTTAATGCAACCTCTGCTGCTTACGTACAGTATATATGGATAGTTGCACATAAAAAGTTACACAGTTACATAAAACAACAGACTACATTACTTTCTTATACATGACTATGCGATTTATGCAAATATATACATACAGTGGCAAGAAAAAGTATGTGAACCTTTTAGAATTTCATGGTTTTCTGAATAAATTCATCTTAAAATGTATCTTGATCTTCATCTAAGTCAAAGGTATTCACAAACGTGTCCAAAAATTCTGATCTTTCATGTCTTTATTGAACACTCTCATTTAACATTTAAAATGGCAGTGGAAAAAGTGGTTGACCCCCCAGGCGCAAAGTGTAGCTGTGGATCGATGTTTCCTCCACCATACTTTACAGTTGGAGGATGTTTTCATGATGATATGCTGTGCCTTTCTATGCCAGATGTAGTGCTGTGTGTTTTTTCCTAATAGTAAAATCTTAGTTTCATCAGTCCACAAAACATTTTGCCAATACCTCTTTTCCAAACTTTAGGCGTGCAGCAATGTTCTTTTTAGTAAGCAGTGGCTTCCTTTGTGGTGTCCTGCCGTGGATACCGTGCTTCTTCAGTGTTTAACATATTGTAGGCTCATGAACATCAACCTCATTGATGAATCTTCATTGTGCTCTTGGTCTCATTTTGACAGGGCGCCCACTTCTTGTTTGTTTCTTTGTAGATTGTTTGCCTAACTGTAGATTGAGGAATTTCTAAAGTCTTTGAAATAACTTTGTTACCTTTTCCAGTTTTATGTAAAGCAACAATTCTTGATCATATTTCCTCTGAAAGCTCTTTTTGGCGAGGCATGGCTCACATAAGCGTGTTCTTCTTGTCCAGAGAATACTCCAAAAGTTTGAGGGGTTTGTATCAAAGCAGATGTAGTCCATAACACCAAACGTATTATCTTAACAAGACTCCAGGTGTGCTAAAACCTGACTCCCATGAGCTTTTTTGAGTTTATTAACTCAAGGGTTCATGTCACAGGGTGCCGGTTTGCACCTTGTGTGTGTTCTCCCTTTCCTACCCTGTGAGTGCGCGTCCCCTTTAAATTTTTCAGACACACGGATGGACTCGTGATGGGGAACGCCTACCACACCTGCGCAATTACCCAGACCAATCGGATGTGGCCGGTCTAGTTAAAAAGTCCAATCAAAGGACAGACAAGGAACAACAGAGGGCAGAGGAAGTGACACAAGACAAGCGGACGGCACAGGAGGAGGGAGCGGCCCGGCGGACGCCGGGCAAAGGAGGAAGGGACGGAAAAGGAAAGGAGGATTGGCAGTAGAGGGGAAGTGAGAAGGAGAACAGAACGGACGGAAAGACCAGCACCGGGGACGCCGGTGAGAGGAGGAAGGAAGCCGGGAGGATTCCTAAGGAGACCTGAGGCCAGGGTACCCGCGAGGCATGCCTGGTAGGACGGGGAGCGAGGGGCCGATGAGGAGGCCTGGGGCGACCCGCGACCAGAGGGAGAGAGCCAGGGACCGGTACGGGCAGAGGAATTACGGCGGGGAAGTGAACGGACAGAGAAAGTAAAGGAATTGAGAAGAGAGAAAGAAACCAGGAAGGAGAGAGGACCCGGAAGGAACAGAGAGAAAGAGAGACGGACAGAGACAGAGACGGAGGAACGGACAGAGAAAAGGACATTGAGCAGCACGGAGAGCTGGACCGACTGAAGGCAGCGGGAAGCCAGAGGAACCACAAGAACCTACCGCATGCAACGCTCTGATACAGCTAAGTAGAGGGAAGTGTCAATAACTGTGTGGAAGTTACACTTACCCGAGCTGTTTTTAACTGTGTGTATAAGACCGCCTCTCCCTGTCCACAGCACCGTCTTCCCCCTTCGGGGAAAGGGACCGGACCAGGATTCGGAGGAGCGACCGGCCGTATCCACGCGGACCAGGAAGGAACCAGGGACCTGTACAACGCCATTTTAACGCTAAGTAAAGGGACGTGTCCCGTGTTTTATTGCATGCTGTGTGGGTTTATTTATATATATATTGTGTGGTCGCTGAGCCGAACATTCCTTTTGTATTATTGTAGTCCTGTGGCGGCGTATTGGGACCTCGGAGTCCACTGGGACCGTTGAGGGAGCGCCAGCACTCCTCTAAACCGGCCCCGCGGCGCGGACGGGAGGCTGAGGCCTACAACTGAAAATGACTCTTCCCTTTTACCCCGGATTGACTTTAAAGCCTATTTACTGGGCTTCTTAACAATGTTTTGTTTTCTTTTATTTTAATAGTTTTAATAAATTTTAGACTTTTAAAACTTGGAAACTCAGTCCCCTCGTGTTTCTCTGTGGTATACATCTTTTTGTGGTGATCAAAAGAACCAGCAGCCGAGGGGCGCTGACATTCACTTACTTATTACACAAGCATTATGAGTTTTTTTGGTTGTTCTCAATAAAGACATGAAAGATCAGGATTTTTTTCTGTAATGTTTTTAGATACATTGTGTTTGTCAATACCCTTAGCTTAGATAAAGTTCAGATCACATTTTAAGACAAATTTATTCCGAAAACCATGAAATTCCATAAGGTTAACATTTATTACTAGACCAATGTTGGTTTTGCACGAGAAATTAGTTTGGCTTTTGGGTTTGTTCCTACATATAAGGCTGCCCATAAAGCAGATGCACTATGATTGTTGCACATGAGGCCTTGTTTTTTTTTTACCCTTCATCACATTTCTCTGGATTAATCTTGAAGGCAGGAGAGAGCGGTGGTGTCCTGTTAGCTGTAGACTAGTCCATTCTTTTTACATTATGGTCTTTGAGGACAATCCTTTATGGGAAGCATGGGGATTTTTTGCTGGCCCAGTGACCACAGGTGGAATTACCAACAGGGAAGACAGTCCTACATCAAGTTCTTATAAGACATCCTTGAGTTCAAACCAGTTGATATTCCACTACTACTACATAAACGTACCTTTGAAAATCACAAAACTTAAGGCGTTTTCTCACCTCAAAGTCTTCACCAAGATCTGCACTCACAACTTACAAATTGTTACACAGTATTCACTTTTTGTGTGTTTAATTGGTTGTTGGTTCAAAGGTCGAAACTTCTCACGTCAAAAAAAACAGACCTTGCTTCAGCAGTTTGGTCCCGACAAAGACCGCCTCTTTTTGCCAAACCAAAAAACAGCTGCTTGGTACAAACCCTAGTCCACTGGCGCTTTCAAACCTGAAGATTTGGTTGGGAGGTCCGGACTAAACAGTCCAGGTGTAAGATATATCCATCCTTTCACCCATCTTCTCATGCAAAACCATGACGCAGAGCTACAATCTCAATTTTGAATTGAAATATGCCTAAAACTCCTTGGGCTATAGTTGCCTATACATAATATCCTACTACTACATAATATACAGTATACTGCAATTTTTAAGTGTGTAATGCTATTGTGTACATTTAAGAAAATGGTAATTATATGATGGTTAGCAATTACAAGGTACAGCTATTGTCAGTTTTTTGTCACTTTGGTAAATCCATATTGTATTGCGCCAAGCAAACCACTTTAATCAAGACGCTAGTTTTAGCGTCTTTCACTAACTCTAAAAAATTTCTTAATGACACTGCATGAAAATGGCTTTTTTTTTCCTCCACTCTTTTTTGTTTTGTCATGTAGCCATTATTGCTACATTTTGCTTACTTTTTAGAAGACATTTTTCAATCATTTTAAACTGCACACGTATGGGACTGGAAGCAACAACCTCCATACTTGATTTAGTTATTTTGGTCACATTTAAACTTTCTTTTCTCACTTAGAGGGTGACTATGGTTATATGCAGTATTTTTTCAAACACCTATAATCCAGACTTTTTAGTTGGGGAGTAGTGGAACTTAAACTCACAACGTTCAAACTCCATTTCATAGACACCGCTTTACAAAGACTGTTTTGGTCACATTTACAACTTCTTTTCTCATTTAAAGGTTGACTCTGGTTATACACTATGCAGTAGTTTTTCTGTCCATTTTGGCTAACTCAAAATTGTTAGCATACATAACTGCTATCAAAGTTGCTAACATCTGCTAACAAAGTTAGCTTTATATGGGGCAGAAGGCATTTAGCATTTTAAAATTTTGATTAAAAAGTTTTTAAAGTTTATTTTAAGTTATACACTTATGGGATTCGAAGCAACAACCTTCATACTTGATTTAAGAATTACATTAAATGGCACTGCATGGAAATGGCTTTATTTTTCCTCCACTCTTTTTGTTTTGTCATGTAGCCATTATTGCTACATTTTGCTTACTTTTTAAAACACATTGTTCAATCATTTTAACCTGCAAACTTATGGGACTAGAAGCAACAACCTCCATACTTGTTTTAGTCACATTTGAACCTTCTTTTCTCACTTAAATGGTGACTATGGTAATAAAGTAAACATTATTTTTCCCTTCCGATCCTTACCTTTTAGGCGGGGCAGAGTAGTGGGACTCAAATTCACAACATTCATACTCCATATCGGAGACTTTGCTTCGGTCACATTTACACCTTCTTTTTTCAAGTAAAGGCTGACTCTGGTGGGACTCGAACCCACAACCTTTGAATTACATCGCCATTGGTAGCCTAGAAGTCCAATGCGCTGTCCATTGCGCTACAGAGCCCTTTGAGCCTATGACTTTCTACGGGGAAGAAGGCAATTAGCATTTCAAAAATCAGATTACAACGTTTTTAAACTGCACACTTGTGGGACTGGAAGCAACAACCTCCATACTTGATTTAGTGGTTTTGGTCACATTTACACCTTCTTTTCTCACTTAAATGGTGACTATGGTAAACATTATTTTTCCCTTCCCGATCCTGACCTTTTAGTCAGGGCAGAGTAGTGGGACTCAAATTCACACTCCATATCGGAGACTTTGCTTCGGTCACATTTACACCTTCTTTTCTCAAGTAAAGGCTGACTCTGGTGGGACTCGAACCCACAACCTTTGAATTACATCACCATTGGTAGCCTAGAAGTCCAATGCGCTGTCCATTGCGCTACAGAGCCCTTTGAGCATATGACTTTCTACGGGGAAGAAGGCAATTAGCATTGTTCAATCATTTTAAACTGTAAAAAATTATGGGACTAGAAGCAACAACCTCCATACTTGTTTTAGTCACATTTGAACCTTCTTTTCTCACTTAAATGGTGACTATGGTAATAAAGTAAACATTATTTTTCCCTTCCCGATCCTTACCTTTTAGGCGGGGCAGAGTAGTGGAACTTAAACTCACAACGCGTTCAAACTCCATTTCATAGACACTGCTTGACAAAGACTGTTTTAGTCACATTTACAACTTCTTTTCTCATTTAAAGGTTGACTCTGGTTATACACTATGCAGTAGTTTTTCTGTCCATTTTGGCTAACTCAAAATTGTTAGCATACTGCTATCAAAGTTGCTAACATCTGCTAACAAAGTTAGTTTATATGGGGCAGAAGGCATTTAGCATTTTAAAATTTAGATTAAAAGTTTTTAAAGTTTATTTTAAGTTATACACTTATGGGATTCAAGCAACAACCTTCATACTTGATTTAAGAATTACATTAAATGGCACTGCATGGAAATGGCTTTATTTTTCCTCCACTCTTTTTGTTTTGTCGTAGCGATTATTGCTACATTTTGCTTACTTTTAAAACACATTGTTCAATCATTTTAAACTGCAAACTTATGGGACTAGAAGCAACAACCTCCATACTTGTTTTAGTCACATTTGAACCTTCTTTTCTCACTTAAATGGTGACTATGGTAATAAAGTAAACATTATTTTTCCCTTCCCGATCCTTACCTTTTAGGCGGGCAGAGTAGTGGGACTCAAATTCACAACATTCATACTCCATATCGGAGACTTTGCTTGGTCACATTTACACCTTCTTTTCTCAAGTGCTGACTCTGGTGGGACTTGAACCCACAACCTTTGAATTACATCACCATTAGTGATGAGTGAGCGATTCGTTCTTTTGAGCGAGTCTTTAATATGACTCGAACGATTAGTCATCTCAGAGAGCGAGTCGTTCATTTTGTGTAGACCGCGCATTGCACACCACATCTCATACAGGAAACAGAAAGGACTCATTCATTTCCCTCGTTCAAGTCCCAGTCCCATAGAGAAAGAGTATGCAGTTACCGAAACAGAAAGGAACTGTTCATCTCGAGTCGCTCGTTGCGTTCGTTCCTTTCTGTTTCCGGTGAGCTAAGCAACGAACGACTCGGAGATGAACAGTTCCTTTCTGTTTCCGGTAACTGCATACTCTTTCTATGGGACTGGGACTTGGTGAACGAACAACGAACGAACGAACGAAGGAACGACTCGAGATGAATGAGTCCTTTCTGTTTTCGGACGGACGGATGTATTAGCTACAGCTACATAAGGCTGTCACGGCCCAGACCAGACATGTTGACGGAATTAATGCTAAGCTAAATATGAAGTGACAACGGAAAACAACTATTTGGATTAAGAGGTGAGTTGAACTCTCTGCCTGAAGTAAGCTGCAATTAATTTATAATTTATTTTTCAAAGTTTGGCCATAAATGCATTAGCTTATAGTTATTATAGTTTTTATTCCAAAAGTACTAAATGTATTAAAAATTGTAATATGCAACATTTTAATTAGATTCTGCTGAAATGAACGAAATGAACGAAATGACTTGAAAAAAGATTCGTTCATTTTGCTGAACGAGACTTAAAGAACTGAGTCAGTAAAATGAACTGAACTTCCAATCACTAATCACCATTGGTAGCCTAGAAGTCAAATGCGCTGTCCATTGCGCTACAGAGCCGTTTGAGCACATGACTTTCTACGGGGAAGAAGGCAATTAGCATTTCAAAAATCAGATTACAACGTTTTTAAACTGCACACTTGTGGGACTGTAAGCAACAACCTCCATACTTGATTTACTGGTTTTGGTCACATTTACACCTTCTTTTCTCACTTAGAGGGTGACTATGGTTATATACTATGCAGTATTTTTTCCCACATCTATGTAATCCTGACCTTTTAGTTGGGGCAGAGTAGTGGAACTTAAACTCATAACGTTCAAACTCTATTTCATAGACACTGCTTGACAAAGACTGTTTTGGTCACATTTACAACTTCTTTTCATTTAAAGGTTGACTCTGGTTATACACTATGCAGTAGTTTTTCTGTCCATTTTTGGCTAACTCAAAATTGTTAGCATACTGCTATCAAAGTTGCTAACATTTGCAAACAAAGTTAGCTTTATATGGGGCAGAAGGCATTTAGCATTTTAAAATTTAGATTAAAAAGTTTTTAAAGTTTATTTTAAGTTATACACTTATGGGATTCGAAGCAACAACCTTCATACTTGATTTAAGAATTACATTAAATGGCACTGCATGGAAATGGCTTTATTTTTCCTCCACTCTTTTTGTTTTGTCATGTAGCCATTATTGCTACATTTTGCTTACTTTTTAAAACACATTGTTCAATCATTTTAAACTGCAAACTTATGGGACTAGAAGCAACAACCTCCATACTTGTTTTAGTCACATTTGAACCTTCTTTTCTCACTTAAATGGTGACTATGGTAATAAAGTAAACATTATTTTTCCCTTCCCGATCCTTAACTTTTAGGTGGGGCAGAGTAGTGGGACTCAAATTCACAACATTCATACTCCATATCGGAGACTTTGACTTTGCTCACATTTACACCTTCTTTTCTCAAGTAAAGGCTGACTCTGGTGGGACTCGAACCCACAACCTTTGAATTACATTGCCATTGGTAGCCTAGAAGACCAATGCGCTGTCCATTGCGCTACAGAGCCTATTGAGGCCATGACTTTCTACGGAGAAGAAGGCAATTAGCATTTCAAAAATCAGATTACAACGTTTTTAAACTGCACACTTGTGGAATTGTAAGCAACAACCTCCATACTTGATTTAGTGGTTTTGGTCACATTTACACCTTCTTTTCTCACTTAGAGGGTGACTATGGTTATATACTATGCAGCATTTTTTCCCACATCTATGTAATCCTGACCTTTTAGTTGGGGCAGAGTAGTGGAACTTAAACTAACAACGTTCAAACTCTATTTCATAGACACTGCTTGACAAAGACTGTTTTGGTCACATTTACAACTTCTTTTCTCATTTAAAGGTTGACTGGTTATACACTATGCAGTAGTTTTTCTGTCCATTTTTGGCTAACTCAAAATTGTTAGCATACTGCTATCAAAGTTTAACATCTGCTAACAAAGTTAGCTTTATATGGGGCAGAAGGCATTTAGCATTTCAAAAATTAGATTACAACATTTTTAAACTGCACACTTGTGGGACTGGAAGCAACAACCTCCATACTTGATTTAGTGGTTTTGGTCACATTTACACCTTCTTTTCTCACTTAAATGGTGACTATGGTAATAAAGTAAAAATTATTTTTCCCTTCCCGATCCTGACCTTTTAGTCGGGCAGAGTAGTGGGACTCAAATTCACAACATTCATACTCCATATCGGAGACTTTGCTTCGGTCACATTTTCACCTTCTTTTTTCAAGTAAAGGCTGACTCTGGTGGGACTCGAACCCACAACCTTTGAATTACATCCCCATTGGTAGCCTAGAAGTCCAATGCGCTGTCCATTGCGCTACAGAGCCCTTTGAGTGTATGACTTTCTACGGGGAAGAAGGCAATTAGCATTTCAAAAATCAGATTACAACGTTTTTAAACTGCACACTTGTGGGACTGGAAGAAACAACCTCCATACTTGATTTAGTGGTTTTGGTCACATTTACACCTTCTTTTCTCACTTAGAGGGTGACTATTGTAACCCAGGTGATGAATCATGAATCTGGTCTTTTCATTCATTTAATGGGTTAACGAGTTAATATTGTGTAGTTCTGTCGTGAGACTACTATACCGGGGCACATGGGGTAATGGGACCAATCACGGAGCTGCTATAACTTGCGTCATGTTGTCACGGGGCAAATCCAACAAATTAAAATCCCATATAAACCCGCGGTGATTCAGTTTTAAGAGACGTAGTGGGAGCTGGATGTTGAATACGCTACAGGAGTCGTCTACCGCGATCAAGCCTGTGCTAAACGGACTTGCGTTGATCTGTAAACTGCGGAAATGGGTGAGTAAAATGTTGCCGTGTTAGCGTTAGCCTACGCCTCCCCATTGATTCCTGTGTAGCTGTCAATTGACACAGTGTGCCCGGTTCTCTAAAAATACTGACAATCTAGTGAAATGATATTCAAAGCGTATGGGCTGTATGAACTACATATGGAAGCCCATTGATGATAAGATTTGTGACTTTCAATGTACTTGTATTGGGGTGTTTATTGAGTAATTGTTTCAATATAAGTGTAGACATGTTTTTATGCACTGATCACTTTAAAATAAGACCCTGGATGTGTATTTATATATAACAAGTTACAGTAACATGTTATTTAAGAATTGTATTTACTGCAATTGAATTATTGATATATACTGCGGTTGTCTTGTAGTATTGTATTGATATTTATTGTACTTTGTAATTGAATGATGTGCTTAAATGCAACTAGAATGTGTACACTAGACTTAATTCCTAGGATGAAATGATGTAATTGAAACTGTAATTGATTCAGTCCTGTTTTACACAGGCCAGGTTGACTTGATGGCAAGCTAATGGAGCAGGCCTAAAGCCTAAAGACAGTCCGAAGAGTCGCTTATCCCTCTGCCGGGTCGGTAGGGGGCTCCTAGTAGCCCACAAACTACACTTCTTTCTCTCACTCTTCAAGTCAGAGTTGGTTAGTAACCTACTGACTAACAATTGTCCCTACACAAACTCTATGGCACATACATAGAAGGACTAAATCAAATTGTGGGGCTGACGATGTGCTTTGTGACTTTTTTTTTCTTCCTCATACTGGTTATGGAGATTGACCAGTGGATGTACGGATTGTGCTGAACTTGTGTGTGTTTTGTTGAATGGCCAATTGTTTTGTCTTATGTATTATTGTTAAATGTTGTCTGTTATCACTTTAATAATATATGGTACCAAAATAGAACTCAACCTTGTCAGTCTCTGTTGCTCCCTCCTTGAGTGCATCCTAGTCTTCTGATTACTAGCCTAATGTTATAGCTTTTTGTAACAATTTACTCCAACACATAGGTTACACTATGGTTATATACTATGCAGTATTTTTTTCCCACATCTATGTAATCCTGACCTTTTAGTTGGGGCAGAGTAGTGGAACTTAAACTCACAACGTTCAAACTCCATTTCATAGACACTGCTTGACAAAGACTGTTTTGGTCACATTTACAACTTCTTTTCTCATTTAAAGGTTGACTCTGGTTATACACTATGCAGTAGTTTTTCTGTCCATTTTTGGCTAACTCAAAATTGTTAGCATACCACAACTGCTATTAAAGTTGCTAACATCTGCTAACAAAGTTAGCTTTATATGGGGCAGAAGGCATTTAGCATTTCAAAAATTAGATTACAACATTTTTAAACTGCACACTTGTGGGACTGGAAGCAACAACCTCCATACTTGATTTAGTGGTTTTGGTCACATATACACCTTCTTTTCTCACTTAAATGGTGACTATGGTAATAAAGTAAAAATTATTTTTCCCTTACCGATCCTGACCTTTTAGTCGGGGCAGAGTAGTGGGACTCAAATTCACAACATTCATACTCCATATCGGAGACTTTGCTTCGGTCACATTTACACCTTCTTTTTTCAAGTAAAGGCTGACTCTGGTGGGACTTGAACCCACAACCTTTGAATTACATCCCCATTGGTAGCCTAGAAGTCCAATGCGCTGTCCATTGCGCTACAGAGCCCTTTGAGCCTATGACTTTCTACGGGGAAGAAGGCAATTAGCATTTCAAAAATCAGATTACAACGTTTTTAAACTGCACACTTGTGGGACTGGAAGCAACAACCTCCATACTTGATTTAGTGGTTTTGGTCACATTTACACCTTCTTTTCTCACTTAAATGGTGACTATGGTAAACATTATTTTTCCCTTCCCGATCCTGACCTTTTAGTCAGGGCAGAGGGACTCAAATTCACACTCCATATCGGAGACTTTGCTTCGGTCACATTTACACCTTCTTTTCTCAAGTAAAGGCTGACTCTGGTGGGACTCGAACCCACAACCTTTGAATTACATCACCATTGGTAGCCTAGAAGTCCAATGCGCTGTCCATTGCGCTACAGAGCCCTTTGAGCATATGACTTTCTACGGGGAAGAAGGCAATTAGCATTGTTCAATCATTTTAAACTGCAAACTTATGGGACTAGAAGCAACAACCTCCATACTTGTTTTAGTCACATTTGAACCTTCTTTTCTCACTTAAATGGTGACTATGGTAATAAAGTAAACATTATTTTTCCCTTCCCGATCCTGACCTTTTAGGCGGGGCAGAGTAGTGGAACTTAAACTCACAACGTTCAAACTCCATTTCATAGACACTGCTTGACAAAGACTGTTTTGGTCACATTTACAACTTCTTTTCTCATTTAAAGGTTGACTCTGGTTATACACTATGCAGTAGTTTTTCTGTCCATTTTTGGCTAACTCAAAATTGTTAGCATACCACAACTGCTATTAAAGTTGCTAACATCTGCTAACAAAGTTAGCTTTATATGGGGCAGAAGGCATTTAGCATTTCAAAAATTAGATTACAACATTTTTAAACTGCACACTTGTGGGACTGGAAGCAACAACCTCCATACTTGATTTAGTGGTTTTGGTCACATATACACCTTCTTTTCTCACTTAAATGGTGACTATGGTAATAAAGTAAAAATTATTTTTCCTTCCGATCCTGACCTTTAGTCGGGCAGAGTAGTGGGACTCAAATTCACAACATTCATACTCCATATCGGAGACTTTGCTTCGGTCACATTTACACCTTCTTTTTTCAAGTAAAGGCTGACTCTGGTGGGACTCGAACCCACAACCTTTGAATTACATCCCCATTGGTAGCCTAGAAGTCCAATGCGCTGTCCATTGCGCTACAGAGCCCTTTGAGCCTATGACTTTCTACGGGGAAGAAGGCAATTAGCATTTCAAAAATCAGATTACAACGTTTTTAAACTGCACACTTGTGGGACTGGAAGAAACAACCTCCATACTTGATTTAGTGGTTTTGGTCACATTTACACCTTCTTTTCTCACTTAGAGGGTGACTATGGTTATATACTATGCAGTATTTTTTTCCCACATCTATGTAATCCTGACCTTTTAGTTGGGGCAGAGTAGTGGAACTTAAACTCACAACGTTCAAACTCCATTTCATAGACACTGCTTGACAAAGACTGTTTTGGTCACATTTACAACTTCTTTTCTCATTTAAAGGTTGACTCTGGTTATACACTATGCAGTAGTTTTTCTGTCCATTTTTGGCTAACTCAAAATTGTTAGCATACTGCTATCAAAGTTGCTAACATCTGCTAACAAAGTTAGCTTTATATGGGGCAGAAGGCATTTAGCATTTTAAAATTTAGATTAAAAAGTTTTTAAAGTTTATTTTAAGTTATACACTTATGGATTCGAAGCAACAACCTTCATACTTGATTTAAGAATTACATTAAATGGCACTGCATGGAAATGGCTTTATTTTTCCTCCACTCTTTTTTGTTTTGTCATGTAGCCATTATTGCTACATTTTGCTTACTTTTTAAAACACATTGTTCAATCATTTTAAACTGCAAACTTATGGGACTAGAAGCAACAACCTCCATACTTGTTTTAGTCACATTTGAACCTTCTTTTCTCACTTAAATGGTGACTATGGTAATAAAGTAAACATTATTTTTCCCTTCCGATCCTTACCTTTTAGGCGGGCAGAGTAGTGGGACTCAAATTCACAACATTCATACTCCATATCGAGACTTTGCTTCAGTCACATTTACACCTTCTTTCTCAAGTAAAGGCTGACTTCTGGTGGGACTTGAACCGACAACCTTTGAATTACATCACCATTGGTAGCTTAGAAGTCCAATGCGCTGTCCATTGCGCTACAGAGCCGTTTGAGAACATGACTTTCTACGGGGAAGAAGGCAATTAGCATTTCAAAAATCAGATTACAACGTTTTTAAACTGCACACTTGTGGGACTGTAAGCAACAACCTCCATACTTGATTTACTGGTTTTGGTCACATTTACACCTTCTTTTCTCACTTAGAGGGTGACTATGGTTATATTCTATGCAGTATTTTTTCCCACATCTATGTAATCCTGACCTTTTAGTTGAGGCAGAGTAGTGGAACTTAAACTAACAACGTTCAAACTCTATTTCATAGACACTGCTTGACAAAGACTGTTTTGGTCACATTTACAACTTCTTTTCTCATTTAAAGGTTGACTCTGGTTATACACTATGCAGTAGTTTTTCTGTCCATTTTTGGCTAACTCAAAATTGTTAGCATACTGCTATCAAAGTTGCTAACATTTGCTAACAAAGTTAGCTTTATATGGGGCAGAAGGCATTTAGCATTTTAAAATTTAGATTAAAAAGTTTTTAAAGTTTATTTTAAGTTATACACTTATGGGATTCGAAGCAACAACCTCCATACTTGATTTAGTGGTTTTGGTCACATTTACACCTTCTTTTCTCACTTAAATGGTGACTATGGTAAACATTATTTTTCCCTTACCGATCCTGACCTTTTAGTCGGGGCAGAGTAGTGGGACTCAAATTCACAACATTCATACTCCATATCGGAGACTTTGCTTCGGTCACATTTACACCTTCTTTTTTTAAGTAAAGGCTGACTCTGGTGGGACTCGAACCCACAACCTTTGAATTACATCCCCATTGGTAGCCTAGAAGTCCAATGCGCTGTCCATTGCGCTACAGAGCCCTTTGAGCCTATGACTTTCTACGGGGAAGAAGGCAATTAGCATTTCAAAAATCAGATTACAACGTTTTTAAACTGCACACTTGTGGGACTGGAAGAAACAACCTCCATACTTGATTTAGTGGTTTTGGTCACATTTACACCTTCTTTTCTCACTTAAATGGTGACTATGGTAATAAAGTAAAAATTATTTTTCCCTTACCGATCCTGACCTTTTAGTCGGGGCAGAGTAGTGGGACTCAAATTCACAACATTCATACTCCATATCGGAGACTTTGCTTCGGTCACATTTACACCTTCTTTTTTCAAGTAAAGGCTGACTCTGGTGGGACTCGAACCCACAACCTTTGAATTACATCGCCATTGGTAGCCTAGAAGTCCAATGCGCTGTCCATTGCGCTACAGAGCCCTTTGAGCCTATGACTTTCTACGGGGAAGAAGGCAATTAGCATTTCAAAAATCAGATTACAACGTTTTTAAACTGCACACTTGTGGGACTGGAAGCAACAACCTCCATACTTGATTTAGTGGTTTTTTGTCACATTTACACCTTCTTTTCTCACTTAAATGGTGACTATGGTAAACATTATTTTTCCCTTCCCGATCCTGACCTTTTAGTCAGGGCAGAGTAGTGGGACTCAAATTCACACTCCATATCGGAGACTTTGCTTCGGTCACATTTACACCTTCTTTTCTCAAGTAAAGGCTGACTCTGGTGGGACTCGAACCCACAACCTTTGAATTACATCACCATTGGTAGCCTAGAAGTCCAATGCGCTGTCCATTGCGCTACAGAGCCCTTTGAGCATATGACTTTCTACGGGGAAGAAGGCAATTAGCATTGTTCAATCATTTTAAACTGCAAACTTATGGGACTAGAAGCAACAACCTCCATACTTGTTTTAGTCACATTTGAACCTTCTTTTCTCACTTAAATGGTGACTATGGTAATAAAGTAAACATTATTTTTCCCTTCCCGATCCTTACCTTTTAGGCGGGGCAGAGTAGTGGAACTTAAACTCACAACGTTCAAACTCCATTTCATAGACACTGCTTGACAAAGACTGTTTTGGTCACATTTACAACTTCTTTTCTCATTTAAAGGTTGACTCTGGTTATACACTATGCAGTAGTTTTTCTGTCCATTTTTGGCTAACTCAAAATTGTTAGCATACTGCTATCAAAGTTGCTAACATCTGCTAACAAAGTTAGTTTATATGGGGCAGAAGGCATTTAGCATTTTAAAATTTAGATTAAAAAGTTTTTAAAGTTTATTTTAAGTTATACACTTATGGGATTCGAAGCAACAACCTTCATACTTGATTTAAGAATTACATTAAATGGCACTGCATGGAAATGGCTTTATTTTTTCCTCCACTCTTTTTTGTTTTGTCATGTAGCCATTATTGCTACATTTTGCTTACTTTTTAAAACACATTGTTCAATCATTTTAAACTGCAAACTTATGGGACTAGAAGCAACAACCACCATACATGTTTTAGTCACATTTGAACCTTCTTTTCTCACTTAAATGGTGACTATGGTAATAAAGTAAACATTATTTTTCCCTTCCCGATCCTTACCTTTTAGGCGGGGCAGAGTAGTGGGACTCAAATTCACAACATTCATACTCCATATCGGAGACTTTGCTTCAGTCACATTTACACCTTCTTTTCTCAAGTAAAGGCTGACTCTGGTGGGACTTGAACCGACAACCTTTGAATTACATCACCATTGGTAGCCTAGAAGTCCAATGCGCTGTCCATTGCGCTACAGAGCCCTTTGAGCCTATGACTTTCTACGGGGAAGAAGGCAATTAGCATTTCAAAAATCAGATTACAACGTTTTTAAACTGCACACTTGTGGGACTGTAAGCAACAACCTCCATACTTGATTTACTGGTTTTGGTCACATTTACACCTTCTTTTCTCACTTAGAGGGTGACTATGGTTATATTCTATGCAGTATTTTTTCCCACATCTATGTAATCCTGACCTTTTAGTTGGGGCAGAGTAGTGGAACTTAAACTAACAACGTTCAAACTCTATTTCATAGACACTGCTTGACAAAGAATGTTTTGGTCACATTTACAACTTCCTTTCTCATTTAAAGGTTGACTCTAGTTATACACTATGCAGTAGCTTTTCTGTCCATTTTTGGCTAACTCAAAATTGTTAGCATACCACAACTGCTATTAAAGTTGCTAACATCTGCTAACAAAGTTAGCTTTATATGGGGCAGAAGGCATTTAGCATTTCAAAAATCAGATTACAACGTTTTTAAACTGCACACTTGTGGGACTGTAAGCAACAACCTCCATACTTGATTTACTGGTTTTGGTCACATTTACACCTTCTTTTCTCACTTAGAGGGTGACTATGGTTATATACTATGCAGTATTTTTTCCCACATCTATGTAATCCTGACCTTTTAGTTGGGGCAGAGTAGTGGAACTTAAACTCATAACGTTCAAACTCTATTTCATAGACACTGCTTGACAAAGACTGTTTTGGTCACATTTACAACTTCTTTTCTCATTTAAAGGTTGACTCTGGTTATACACTATGCAGTAGTTTTTCTGTCCATTTTTGGCTAACTCAAAATTGTTAGCATACTGCTATCAAAGTTGCTAACATTTGCAAACAAAGTTAGCTTTATATGGGGCAGAAGGCATTTAGCATTTTAAAATTTAGATTAAAAAGTTTTTAAAGTTTATTTTAAGTTATACACTTATGGGATTCAAGCAACAACCTTCATACTTGATTTAGAATTACATTAAATGGCACTGCATGGAAATGGCTTTATTTTTCCTCCACTCTTTTTGTTTTGTCATGTAGCCATTATTGCTACATTTTGCTTACTTTTAAAACACATTGTTCAATCATTTTAAACTGCAAACTTATGGGACTAGAAGCAACAACCTCCATACTTGTTTTAGTCACATTTGAACCTTCTTTTCTCACTTAAATGGTGACTATGGTAATAAAGTAAACATTATTTTTCCCTTCGATCCTTAACTTTTAGGTGGGGCAGAGTAGTGGGACTCAAATTCACAACATTCATACTCCATATCGGAGACTTTGCTTCGGTCACATTTACACCTTCTTTTCTCAAGTAAAGGCTGACTCTGGTGGGACTCGAACCCACAACCTTTGAATTACATTGCCATTGGTAGCCTAGAAGACCAATGCGCTGTCCATTGCGCTACAGAGCCTATTGAGGCCATGACTTTCTACGGAGAAGAAGGCAATTAGCATTTCAAAAATCAGATTACAACGTTTTTAAACTGCACACTTGTGGAATTGTAAGCAACAACCTCCATACTTGATTTAGTGGTTTTGGTCACATTTACACCTTCTTTTCTCACTTAGAGGGTGACTATGGTTATATACTATGCAGTATTTTTTCCCACATCTATGTAATCCTGACCTTTTAGTTGGGGCAGAGTAGTGGAACTTAAACTAACAACGTTCAAACTCTATTTCATAGACACTGCTTGACAAAGACTGTTTTGGTCACATTTACAACTTCTTTTCTCATTTAAAGGTTGACTGGTTATACACTATGCAGTAGTTTTTCTGTCCATTTTTGGCTAACTCAAAATTGTTAGCATACTGCTATCAAAGTTGCTAACATCTGCTAACAAAGTTAGCTTTATATGGGGCAGAAGGCATTTAGCATTTCAAAAATTAGATTACAACATTTTTAAACTGCACACTTGTGGGACTGGAAGCAACAACCTCCATACTTGATTTAGTGGTTTTGGTCACATTTACACCTTCTTTTCTCACTTAAATGGTGACTATGGTAATAAAGTAAAAATTATTTTTCCCTTCCCGATCCTGACCTTTTAGTCGGGGCAGAGTAGTGGGACTCAAATTCACAACATTCATACTCCATATCGGAGACTTTGCTTCGGTCACATTTTCACCTTCTTTTTTCAAGTAAAGGCTGACTCTGGTGGGACTCGAACCCACAACCTTTGAATTACATCCCCATTGGTAGCCTAGAAGTCCAATGCGCTGTCCATTGCGCTACAGAGCCCTTTGAGTGTATGACTTTCTACGGGGAAGAAGGCAATTAGCATTTCAAAAATCAGATTACAACGTTTTTAAACTGCACACTTGTGGGACTGGAAGAAACAACCTCCATACTTGATTTAGTGGTTTTGGTCACATTTACACCTTCTTTTCTCACTTAGAGGGTGACTATTGTAACCCAGGTGATGAATCATGAATCTGGTCTTTTCATTCATTTAATGGGTTAACGAGTTAATATTGTGTAGTTCTGTCGTGAGACTACTATACGGGCACATGGGGTAATGGGACCAATCACGGAGCTGCTATAACTTGCGTCATGTTGTCACGGGGCAAATCCAACAAATTAAAATCCCATATAAACCCGCGGTGATTCAGTTTTAAGAGGCGAGTGGAGCTGGATGTTGAATACGCTACAGGAGTCGTCTACGCGATCAAGCCTGTGCTAAACGGACTTGCGTTGATCTGTAAACTGCGGAAATGGGTGAGTAAAATGTTGCCGTGTTAGCGTTAGCCTAGCCGCCTCCCCATTGATTCCTGTGTAGCTGTCAATTGACACAGTGTGCGGTTCTCTAAAAATACTGACAATCTAGTGAAATGATATTCAAAGCGTATGGGCTGTATGAACTACATATGGAAGCCCATTGATGATAAGATTTGTGACTTTCAATGTACTTGTATTGGGGTGTTTATTGAGTAATTGTTTCAATATAAGTGTAGACATGTTTTTATGCACTGATCACTTTAAAATAAGACCCTGGATGTGTATTTATATATAACAAGTTACAGTAACATGTTATTTAAGAATTGTATTTACTGCAATTGAATTATTGATATATACTGCGGTTGTCTTGTAGTATTGTATTGATATTTATTGTACTTTGTAATTGAATGATGTGCTTAAATGCAACTAGAATGTGTACACTAGACTTAATTCCTAGGATGAAATGATGTAATTGAAACTGTAATTGATTCAGTCCTGTTTTACACAGGCCAGGTTGACTTGATGGCAGCTAATGGAGCAGGCCTAAAGCCTAAAGACAGTCGAAGAGTCGCTTATCCCTCTGCCGGGTCGGTAGGGGGCTCCTAGTAGCCCACAAACTACACTTCTTTCTCTCACTCTTCAAGTCAGAGTTGGTTATGACTAACAATTGTCCCTACACAAACTCTATGGCACATACATAGAAGGACTAAATCAAATTGTTTTTTTCTTCCTCATACTGGTGGAGATTGACCATTGTTGAATGGCCAATTGTTTTGTCTTATGTATTATTGTTAAATGTTGGTTATATACTATGCAGTATTTTTCCCACATCTATGTAATCCTGACCTTTTAGTTGGGGCAGAGTAGTGGAACTTAAACTCAGCTCAAACTCCATTTCATAGACACTGCTTGACAAAGACTGTTTTGGTCACATTTACAACTTCTTTTCTCATTTAAAGGTTGACTCTGGTTATACACTATGCAGTAGTTTTTCTGTCCATTTTTGGCTAACTCAAAATTGTTAGCATACTGCTATCAAAGTTGCTAACATCTGCTAACAAAGTTAGCTTTATATGGGGCAGAAGGCATTTAGCATTTCAAAAATTAGATTACAACATTTTTAAACTGCACACTTGTGGGACTGGAAGCAACAACCTCCATACTTGATTTAGTGGTTTTGGTCACATTTACACCTTCTTTTCTCACTTAAATGGTGACTATGGTAATAAAGTAAAAATTATTTTTCCCTTACCGATCCTGACCTTTTAGTCGGGGCAGAGTAGTGGGACTCAAATTCACAACATTCATACTCCATATCATAGACTTTGCTTGTCACATTTACACCATCTTTTTTCAAGTAAAGGCTGACTCTGGTGGGACTCGAAATCACAACCTTTGAATTACATCCCCATTGGTAGCCTAGAAGTCCAATGCGCTGTCCATTGCGCTACAGAGCCCTTTGAGCCTATGACTTTCTACGGGGAAGAAGGCAATTAGCATTTCAAAAATCAGATTACAACGTTTTTAAACTGCACACTTGTGGGACTGGAAGCAACAACCTCCATACTTGATTTAGTGGTTTTGGTCACATTTACACCTTCTTTTCTCACTTAAATGGTGACTATGGTAAACATTATTTTTCCCTTCCCGATCCTGACCTTTTAGTCAGGGCAGAGGGACTCAAATTCACACTCCATATCGGAGACTTTGCTTGGTCACATTTACACCTTCTTTTCTCAAGTAAAGGCTGACTCTGGTGGGACTCAGACCCACAACCTTTGAATTACATCACCATTGGTAGCCTAGAAGTCCAATGCGCTGTCCATTGCGCTACAGAGCCCTTTGAGCATATGACTTTCTACGGGGAAGAAGGCAATTAGCATTGTTCAATCATTTTAAACTGCAAACTTATGGGACTAGAAGCAACAACCTCCATACTTGTTTTAGTCACATTTGAACCTTCTTTTCTCACTTAAATGGTGACTATGGTAATAAAGTAAACATTATTTTTCCCTTCCCGATCCTGACCTTTTAGTCGGGGCAGAGTAGTGGAACTCAAACTCACTTTCATAGACACTGCTTGACAAAGACTGTTTTGGTCACATTTACAACTTCTTTTCTCATTTAAAGGTTGACTCTGGTTATACACTATGCAGTAGTTTGAATTACATCACCATTGGTAGCCTAGAAGTCCAATGCGCTGTCCATTAAAGCGCTACAGAGCCGTTTGAGCACAGTTAGCTTTCTATGGGGAAGAAGGCAATTTAGCATTTCAAAAATTAGATTACAACATTTTTAAACTGCACACTTGTGGGACTGGAAGCAACAACCTCCATACTTGATTTAGTGGTTTTGGTCACATACACCTTCTTTTCTCACTTAAATGGTGACTATGGTAATAAAGTAAAAATTATTTTTCCCTTACCGATCCTGACCTTTTAGTCGGGGCAGAGTAGTGGGACTCAAATTCACAACATTCATACTCCATATCGGAGACTTTGCTTCGGTCACATTTACACCTTCTTTTTTCAAGTAAAGGCTGACTCTGGTGGGACTCGAACCCACAACCTTTGAATTACATCCCCATTGGTAGCCTAGAAGTCCAATGCGCTGTCCATTGCGCTACAGAGCCCTTTGAGCCTATGACTTTCTACGGGGAAGAAGGCAATTAGCATTTCAAAATCAGATTACAACGTTTTTAAACTGCACACTTGTGGGACTGGAAGCAACAACCTCCATACTTGATTTAGTGGTTTTGGTCACATTTACACCTTCTTTTCTCACTTAGAGGGTGACTATGGTTATATTCTATGCAGTATTTTTTCCCACATCTATGTAATCCTGACCTTTTAGTTGGGGCAGAGTAGTGGAACTTAAACTAACAACGTTCAAACTCCATTTCATAGACACTGCTTGACAAAGACTGTTTTGGTCACATTTACAACTTCTTTTCTCATTTAAAGGTTGACTCTGGTTATACACTATGCAGTAGTTTTTCTGTCCATTTTTGGCTAACTCAAAATTGTTAGCATACTGCTATCAAAGTTGCTAACATCTGCTAACAAAGTTAGCTTTATATGGGGCAGAAGGCATTTAGCATTTTAAAATTTAGATTAAAAGTTTTAAAGTTTATTTTAAGTTATACACTTATGGGATTCAAGCAACAACCTTCATACTTGATTTAAGAATTACATTAAATGGCACTGCATGGAAATGGCTTTATTTTTCCTCCACTCTTTTTTGTTTTGTCATGTAGCCATTATTGCTACATTTTGCTTACTTTTTAAAACACATTGTTCAATCATTTTAAACTGCAAACTTATGGGACTAGAAGCAACAACCTCCATACTTGTTTAGTCACATTTGAACCTTCTTTTCTCACTTAAATGGTGACTATGGTAATAAAGTAAACATTATTTTTCCCTTGATCCTTACCTTTTAGGCGGGGCAGAGTAGTGGGACTCAAATTCACAACATTCATACTCCATATCGGAGACTTTGCTTCAGTCACATTTACACCTTCTTTTCTCAAGTAAAGGCTGACTCTGGTGGGACTCGAACCCACAACCTTTGAATTACATCACCATTGGTAGCCTAGAAGTCCAATGCGCTGTCCATTGCGCTACAGAGCCGTTTGAGCACATGACTTTCTACGGGGAAGAAGGCAATTAGCATTTCAAAAATCAGATTACAACGTTTTTAAACTGCACACTTGTGGGACTGTAAGCAACAACCTCCATACTTGATTTAGTGGTTTTGGTCACATTTACACCTTCTTTTCTCACTTAGAGGGTGACTATGGTTATATACTATGCAGTAATTTTTCCCACATCTATGTAATCCTGACCTTTTAGTTGGGGCAGAGTAGTGGAACTTAAACTAACAACGTTCAAACTCTATTTCATAGACACTGCTTGACAAAGACTGTTTTGGTCACATTTACAACTTCTTTTCTCATTTAAAGGTTGACTCTGGTTATACACTATGCAGTAGTTTTTCTGTCCATTTTTGGCTAACTCAAAATTGTTAGCATACAATTTTGCTATCAAAGTTGCTAACATCTGCTAACAAAGTTAGCTTTATATGGGGCAGAAGGCATTTAGCATTTTAAAATTTAGATTAAAAGTTTTTAAAGTTTATTTTAAGTTATACACTTATGGGATTCAAGCAACAACCTCCATACTTGATTTAGTGGTTTTGGTCACATTTACACCTTCTTTTCTCACTTAAATGGTGACTATGGTAATAAAGTACACATTATTTTTCCCTTTGATCCTGACCTTTTAGTCGGGCAGAGTAGTGGGACTCAAATTCACAACATTCATACTCCATATCGGAGACTTTGCTTGGTCACATTTACACCTTCTTTTTAAGTAAAGGCTGACTCTGGTGGGACTCGAACCCACAACCTTTGAATTACATCCCCATTGGTAGCCTAGAAGTCCAATGCGCTGTCCATTGCGCTACAGAGCCGCTTGAGCACATGACTTTCTACGGGAAGAAGGCAATTAGCATTTCAAAAATCAGATTACAACGTTTTTAAACTGCACACTTGTGGGACTGGAAGCAACAACCTCCATACTTGATTTAGTGGTTTTGGTCACATTTACACCTTCTTTTCTCATTTAAAGGTTGACTCTGGTTATACACTATGCAGTAAAAATTATTTTTCCCACATCTATGTAATCCTGACCTTTTAGTTGGGGCAGAGTAGTGGAACTTAAACTCACAACGTTCAAACTCCATTTCATAGACACTGCTTGACAAAGACTGTTTTGGTCACATTTACAACTTCTTTTCTCATTTAAAGGTTGACTCTGGTTACTCGAACCCACAGTACCTTTGAATTACATCGCCATTGGTAGCCTAGAAGTCCAATGCTGTCCATTGCTAACAGAGCCCTTTGAGCCTATGACTTTCTACGGAAGAAGGCAATTAGCATTTCAAAAATCAGATTACAACGTTTTTAAACTGCACACTTGTGGGACTGGAAGCAACAACCTCCATACTTGATTTAGTGGTTTTGGTCACATTTACACCTTCTTTTCTCACTTAAATGGTGACTATGGTAAACATTATTTTTCCCTTCCCGATCCTGACCTTTTAGTCAGGGCAGAGTAGTGGGACTCAAATTCACACTCCATATCGGAGACTTTGCTTCGGTCACATTTACACCTTCTTTTCTCAAGTAAAGGCTGACTCTGGTGGGACTCGAACCCACAACCTTTGAATTACATCACCATTGGTAGCCTAGAAGTCCAATGCGCTGTCCATTGCGCTACAGAGCCCTTTGAGCATATGACTTTCTACGGGGAAGAAGGCAATTAGCATTGTTCAATCATTTTAAACTGCAAACTTATGGGACTAGAAGCAACAACCTCCATACTTGTTTTAGTCACATTTGAACCTTCTTTTCTCACTTAAATGGTGACTATGGTAATAAAGTAAACATTATTTTTCCCTTCCCGATCCTTACCTTTTAGGCGGGGCAGAGTAGTGGAACTTAAACTCACAACGTTCAAACTCCATTTCATAGACACTGCTTGACAAAGACTGTTTTGGTCACATTTACAACTTCTTTTCTCATTTAAAGGTTGACTCTGGTTATACACTATGCAGTAGTTTTTCTGTCCATTTTTGGCTAACTCAAAATTGTTAGTCCAATGCGCTATCCAAAGTTGCTAACATCTGCTAACAAAGTTAGTTTATATGGGGAAGAAGGCAATTTAGCATTTTAAAATTTAGATTACAAGTTTTAAAGTTTATTTTAAGTTATACACTTGTGGGACTGAAGCAACAACCTCCATACTTGATTTAGTGGTTTTGGTCACATTTAATGGCACTGCAGGGTGAAATGGTTATATACTATGCAGTATTTTTTCCACTCTTTTTGTTTTGTCATGAGCCTTTTATTGCTACAGTAGTACTTAAAACACATTGTTCAAATCATTTTAAACTGCAAGACTTATGGTCACATTTGAACCTTCTTTTCTCACTTAAATGGTGACTATGGTAATAAAGTAAACATTATTTTTCCCTTCCCGATCCTTACCTTTTAGGCGGGCAGAGTAGTGGGACTCAAATTCACAACATTCATACTCCATATCAGACTTTGCATCAGTCACATTTACACCTTCTTTTCTCAAGTAAAGGCTGACTCTGGTGGGACTTGAACCGACAACCTTTGAATTACATCACCATTGGTAGCCTAGAAGTCCAATGCGCTGTCCATTGCGCTACAGAGCCCTTTGAGCCTATGACTTTCTACGGGGAAGAAGGCAATTAGCATTTCAAAAATCAGATTACAACGTTTTTAAACTGCACACTTGTGGGACTGGAAGAAACAACCTCCATACTTGATTTAGTGGTTTTGGTCACATTTACACCTTCTTTTCTCACTTAAATGGTGACTATGGTAATAAAGTAAAAATTATTTTTCCCTTACCGATCCTGACCTTTTAGTCGGGGCAGAGTAGTGGGACTCAAATTCACAACATTCATACTCCATATCGGAGACTTTGCTTCGGTCACATTTACACCTTCTTTTTCAAGTAAAGGCTGACTCTGGTGGGACTCGAACCCACAACCTTTGAATTACATCGCCATTGGTAGCCTAGAAGTCCAATGCGCTGTCCATTGCGCTACAGAGCCCTTTGAGCCTATGACTTTCTACGGGAAGAAGGCAATTAGCATTTCAAAAATCAGATTACAACGCTTTTAAACTGCACACTTGTGGGACTGGAAGCAACAACCTCCATACTTGATTTAGTGGTTTTGGTCACATTTACACCTTCTTTCTCACTTAAATGGTGACTATGGTAAACATATACATTTTTTCCCTTCCCGATCCTGACCTTTTAGTCAGGGCAGAGTAGTGGGACTCAAATTCACAACTCCATACTCCATACTTTGCTTGGTCACATTTACACCTTCTTTTCTCAAGTAAAGGCTGACTCTGGTGGGACTCGAACCCACAACCTTTGAATTACATCACCATTGGTAGCCTAGAAGTCCAATGCGCTGTCCATTGCGCTACAAGCCCTTTGAGCATATGACTTTCTACGGGAAGAAGGCAGACTAAGCAACAACCTCCATACTTGTTTTAGTCACATTTGAACCTTCTTTTCTCACTTAAATGGTGACTATGGTAATAAAGTAAACATTATTTTTCCCTTCGATCCTTACCTTTTAGGCGGGCAGAGTAGTGGAACTTAAACTCACAACGTTCAAACTCCATTTCATAGACACTGCTTGACAAAGACTGTTTTGGTCACATTTACAACTTCTTTTCTCATTTAAAGGTTGACTCTGGTTATACACTATGCAGTAGTTTTTCTGTCCATTTTTGGCTAACTCAAAATTGTTAGCATACTGCTATCAAAGTTGCTAACATCTGCTAACAAAGTTAGTTTATATGGGGCAGAAGGCATTTAGCATTTTAAAATTTAGATTAAAAGTTTTTAAAGTTTATTTTAAGTTATACACTTATGGGATTCAAGCAACAACCTTCATACTTGATTTAAGAATTACATTAAATGGCACTGCATGGAAATGGCTTTATTTTTCCTCCACTCTTTTTGTTTTGTCATGTAGCCATTATTGCTACATTTTGCTTACTTTTTAAAACACATTGTTCAATCATTTTAAACTGCAAACTTATGGGACTAGAAGCAACAACCTCCATACTTGTTTTAGTCACATTTGAACCTTCTTTCTCACTTAAATGGTGACTATGGTAATAAAGTAAACATTATTTTTCCCTTCCGATCCTTACCTTTTAGGCGGGGCAGAGTAGTGGGACTCAAATTCACAACATTCATACTCCATATCGGAGACTTTGCATCAGTCACATTTACACCTTCTTTTCTCAAGTAAAGGCTGACTCTGGTGGGACTTGAACCGACAACCTTTGAATTACATCACCATTGGTAGCCTAGAAGTCCAATGCGCTGTCCATTGCGCTACAGAGCCGTTTGAGAACATGACTTTCTCTACGGGAAGAAGGCAATTAGCATTTCAAAAATCAGATTACAACATTTTTAAACTGCACACTTGTGGGACTAGCAACAACCTCCATACTTGATTTAGTGGTTTTGGTCACATTTACACCTTCTTTTCTCACTTAGAGGGTGACTATGGTTATATAAAGTCATTATTTTCCCACATCTATGTAATCCTGACCTTTTAGTTGGGGCAGAGTAGTGGAACTTAAACTAACAACGCTCAAACTCTATTTCATAGACACTGCTTGACAAAGACTGTTTTGGTCACATTTACAACTTCTTTTCTCATTTAAAGGTTGACTCTGGTTATACACTATGCAGTAGTTTTTCTGTCCATTTTGGCTAACTCAAAATTGTTAGCATACTGCTATCAAAGTTGCTAACATTTGCTAACAAAGTTAGCTTTATATGGGGCAGAAGGCATTTAGCATTTTAAAATTTAGATTAAAAGTTTTTAAAGTTTATTTTAAGTTATACACTTATGGGATTCGAAGCAACAACCTCCATACTTGATTTAGTGGTTTTGGTCACATTTACACCTTCTTTTCTCACTTAAATGGTGACTATGGTTATATACTATGCAGCATTATTTTTCCCTATTCCCGATCCTGACCTTTTAGTCGGGGCAGAGTAGTGGGACTCAAATTCACAACATTCATACTCCATTTAAAGACTCTGGTGGGACTCGAACCCACAACCTTTGAATTACATCACCATTGGTAGCCTAGAAGTCCAATGCGCTGTCCATTGCGCTACAGAGCCCTTTGAGCATATGACTTTCTACGGGGAAGAAGGCAATTAGCATTGTTCAATCATTTTAAACTGCAAACTTATGGGACTAGAAGCAACAACCTCCATACTTGTTTTAGTCACATTTGAACCTTCTTTTCTCACTTAAATGGTGACTATGGTAATAAAGTAAACATTATTTTTCCCTTCCCGATCCTTACCTTTTAGGGGGCAGAGTAGTGGAACTTAAACTCATCAAACTCATTTCATAGACACTGCTTGACAAAGACTGTTTTGGTCACATTTACAACTTCTTTTCTCATTTAAAGGTTGACTCTGGTTATACACTATGCAGTAGTTTTTCTGTCCATTTTTGGCTAACTCAAAATTGTTAGCATACTGCTATCAAAGTTGCTAACATCTGCTAACAAAGTTAGTTTATATGGGGCAGAAGGCATTTAGCATTTTAAAATTTAGATTAAAAAGTTTTAAAGTTTATTTTAAGTTATACACTTATGGGATTCGAAGCAACAACCTTCATACTTGATTTAAGAATTACATTAAATGGCACTGCATGGAAATGGCTTTATTTTTCCTCCACTCTTTTTGTTTTGTCATGTAGCCATTATTGCTACATTTTGCTTACTTTTTAAAACACATTGTTCAATCATTTTAAACTGCAAACTTATGGGACTAGAAGCAACAACCTCCATACTTGTTTTAGTCACATTTGAACCTTCTTTTCTCACTTAAATGGTGACTATGGTAATAAAGTAAACATTATTTTTCCCTTCCTGATCCAGACCTTTTAGGCGGGGCAGAGTAGTGGGACTCAAATTCACAACATTCATACTCCATATCGGAGACTTTGCTTTGGTCACATTTACACCTTCTTTTCTCAAGTAAAGGCTGACTCTGGTGGGACTCGAACCCACAACCTTTGAATTACATCGCCATTGGTAGCCTAGAAGTCCAATGCGCTGTCCATTGCGCTACAGAGCCCTTTGAGCATGACTTTCTACGGGAAGAAGGCAATTAGCATTTAAAAATCAGATTACAACATTTTTAAACTGCACACTTGTGGGACTGGAAGCAACAACCTCCATACTTGATTTAGTGGTTTTGGTCACATTTACACCTTCTTTTCTCACTTAGAGGGTGACTATGGTTATATACTATGCAGTATTTTTTTCCCACATCTATGTAATCCTGACCTTTTAGTTGGGGCAGAGTAGTGGAACTTAAACTCACAACGTTCAAACTCCATTTCATAGACACTGCTTGACAAAGACTGTTTTGGTCACATTTACAACTTCTTTTCTCATTTAAAGGTTGACTCTGGTTATACACTATGCAGTAGTTTTTCTGTCCATTTTTGGCTAACTCAAAATTGTTAGCATACCACAACTGCTATTAAAGTTGCTAACATCTGCTAACAAAGTTAGCTTTATATGGGGCAGAAGGCATTTAGCATTTCAAAAATTAGATTACAACATTTTTAAACTGCACACTTGTGGGACTGGAAGCAACAACCTCCATACTTGATTTAGTGGTTTTGGTCACATTTACACCTTCTTTTCTCACTTAAATGGTGACTATGGTATATACTATGCAGTATTTTTTCCCACATCTATGATCCTGACCTTTTAGTTGGGGCAGAGTAGTGGGACTCAAATTCACAACATTCAAACTCCATTTCATAGACACTTTGCTTGGTCACATTTACACCTTCTTTTTTTCAAGTAAAGGCTGACTCTGGTGGGACTGAACCCACAACCTTTGAATTACATCCCCATTGGTAGCCTAGAAGTCCAATCGCTGTCCATTGCGCTACAGAGCCCTTTGAGCAAATGACTTTCTACGGGGAAGAAGGCAATTAGCATTTCAAAAATCAGATTACAACGTTTTTAAACTGCACACTTGTGGGACTGGAAGCAACAACCTCCATACTTGATTTAGTGGTTTTGGTCACATTTACACCTTCTTTTCTCACTTAGAGGGTGACTATGGTTATATACTATGCAGTATTTTTTTCCCACATCTATGTAATCCTGACCTTTTAGTTGGGGCAGAGTAGTGGAACTTAAACTCACAACGTTCAAACTCCATTTCATAGACACTGCTTGACAAAGACTGTTTTGGTCACATTTACAACTTCTTTTCTCATTTAAAGGTTGACTCTGGTTATACACTATGCAGTAGTTTTTCTGTCCATTTTTGGCTAACTCAAAATTGTTAGCATACTGCTATTAAAGTTGCTAACATCTGCTAACAAAGTTAGCTTTATATGGGGCAGAAGGCATTTAGCATTTTAAAATTTAGATTAAAAAGTTTTTAAAGTTTATTTTAAGTTATACACTTATGGGATTCGAAGCAACAACCTTCATACTTGATTTAAGAATTACATTAAATGGCACTGCATGGAAATGGCTTTATTTTTTCCTCCACTCTTTTGTTTTGTCATGTAGCCATTATTGCTACATTTTGCTTACTTTTTAAAACACATTGTTCAATCATTTTAAACTGCAAACTTATGGGACTAGAAGCAACAACCTCCATACTTGTTTTAGTCACATTTGAACCTTCTTTTCTCACTTAAATGGTGACTATGGTAATAAAGTAAACATTATTTTTCCCTTCCCGATCCTTACCTTTTAGCGGGGCAGAGTAGTGGGACTCAAATTCACAACATTCATACTCCATATCGGAGACTTTGCTTCAGTCACATTTACACCTTCTTTTCTCAAGTAAAGGCTGACTCTGGTGGGACTCGAACCCACAACCTTTGAATTACATCACCATTGGTAGCCTAGAAGTCCAATGCGCTGTCCATTGCGCTACAGAGCCGTTTGAGAACATGACTTTCACGGGAAGAAGGCAATTAGCATTTCAAAAATCAGATTACAACGTTTTTAAACTGCACACTTGTGGGACTGTAAGCAACAACCTCCATACTTGATTTAGTGGTTTTGGTCACATTTACACCTTCTTTCTCACTTAGAGGGTGACTATGGTTATATACTATGCAGTATTTTTTCCCACATCTATGTAATCCTGACCTTTTAGTTGGGGCAGAGTAGTGGAACTTAAACTAACAACGTTCAAACTCTATTTCATAGACACTGCTTGACAAAGACTGTTTTGGTCACATTTACAACTTCTTTTCTCATTTAAAGGTTGACTCTGGTTATACACTATGCAGTAGTTTTCTGTCCATTTTGGCTAACTCAAAATTGTTAGCATACTGCTATCAAAGTTGCTAACATTTGCTAACAAAGTTAGCTTTATATGGGGCAGAAGGCATTTAGCATTTTAAAATTTAGATTAAAAAGTTTTTAAAGTTTATTTTAAGTTATACACTTATGGGATTCGAAGCAACAACCTCCATACTTGATTTAGTGGTTTTGGTCACATTTACACCTTCTTTTCTCACTTAAATGGTGACTATGGTAATAAAGTAAACATTATTTTTCCCTTCCCGATCCTGACCTTTTAGTCGGGGCAGAGTAGTGGGACTCAAATTCACAACATTCATACTCCATATCGGAGACTTTGCTTCGGTCACATTTACACCTTCTTTTCTCAAGTAAAGGCTGACTCTGGTGGGACTCGAACCCACAACCTTTGAATTACATCACCATTGGTAGCCTAGAAGTCCAATGCGCTGTCCATTGCGCTACAGAGCGCTTGAGCACATGACTTTCTACGGGAAGAAGGCAATTAGCATTTGAAAATCAGATTACAACGTTTTTAAACTGCACACTTGTGGGACTAGAAGCAACAACCTCCATACTTGATTTAGTGGTTTTGGTCACATTTACACCTTCTTTTCTCACTTAAATGGTGACTATGGTTAATAAAGTATGCAACATTATTTTCCACATCTATGTAATCCTGACCTTTTAGTTGGGGCAGAGTAGTGGAACTTAAACTAACAACGTTCAAACTCCATTTCATAGACACTGCTTGACAAAGACTGTTTTGGTCACATTTACAACTTCTTTTCTCATTTAAAGGTTGACTCTGGTTATACACTATGCAGTAGTTTTTCTGTCCATTTTGGCTAACTCAAAATTGTTAGCATACTGCTATCAAAGTTGCTAACATCTGCTAACAAAGTTAGTTTATATGGGGCAGAAGGCATTTAGCATTTTAAAATTTAGATTAAAAAGTTTTTAAAGTTTATTTTAAGTTATACACTTATGGGATTCGAAGCAACAACCTTCATACTTGATTTAAGAATTACATTAAATGGCACTGCATGGAAATGGCTTTATTTTTTCCTCCACTCTTTTTTGTTTTGTCATGTAGCCATTATTGCTACATTTTGCTTACTTTTTAAAACACATTGTTCAATCATTTTAAACTGCAAACTTATGGGACTAGAAGCAACAACCTCCATACTTGTTTTAGTCACATTTGAACCTTCTTTTCTCACTTAAATGGTGACTATGGTAATAAAGTAAACATTATTCTTCCCTTCCCGATCCAGACCTTTTAGGCGGGGCAGAGTAGTGGGACTCAAATTCACAACATTCATACTCCATATCGGAGACTTTACTTTGGTCACATTTACACCTTCTTTTCTCAAGTAAAGGCTGACTCTGGTGGGACTCGAACCCACAACCTTTGAATTACATCGCCATTGGTAGCCTAGAAGTCCAATGCGCTGTCCATTGCGCTACAGAGCCCTTTGAGCGTATGACTTTCTACGGGGAAGAAGGCAATTAGCATTTCAAAAATCAGATTACAACATTTTTAAACTGCACACTTGTGGGACTGGAAGCAACAACCTCCATACTTGATTTAGTGGTTTTGGTCACATTTACACCTTCTTTTCTCACTTAGAGGGTGACTATGGTTATATACTATGCAGTATTTTTTTCCCACATCTATGTAATCCTGACCTTTTAGTTGGGGCAGAGTAGTGGAACTTAAACTCACAACGTTCAAACTCCATTTCATAGACACTGCTTGACAAAGACTGTTTTGGTCACATTTACAACTTCTTTTCTCATTTAAAGGTTGACTCTGGTTATACACTATGCAGTAGTTTTTCTGTCCATTTTTGGCTAACTCAAAATTGTTAGCATACCACAACTGCTATTAAAGTTGCTAACATCTGCTAACAAAGTTAGCTTTATATGGGGCAGAAGGCATTTAGCATTTCAAAAATTAGATTACAACATTTTTAAACTGCACACTTGTGGGACTGGAAGCAACAACCTCCATACTTGATTTAGTGGTTTTGGTCACATTTACACCTTCTTTTCTCACTTAAATGGTGACTATGGTAATAAAGTAAAAATTATTTTCCCCTTACCGATCCTGACCTTTTAGTCGGGGCAGAGTAGTGGGACTCAAATTCACAACATTCATACTCCATATCTGAGACTTTGCTTCGGTCACATTTACACCTTCTTTTTTCAAGTAAAGGCTGACTCTGGTGGGACTCGAACCCACAACCTTTGAATTACATCCCCATTGGTAGCCTAGAAGTCCAATGCGCTGTCCATTGCGCTACAGAGCCCTTTGAGCCTATGACTTTCTGGGAAGAAGGCAATTAGCATTTCAAAAATCAGATTACAACATTTTTAAACTGCACACTTGTGGGACTGGAAGCAACAACCTCCATACTTGATTTAGTGGTTTTGGTCACATTTACACCTTCTTTTCTCACTTAGAGGGTGACTATGGTTATATACTATGCAGTATTTTTTTCCCACATCTATGTAATCCTGACCTTTTAGTTGGGGCAGAGTAGTGGAACTTAAACTCACGTTCAAACTCCATTTCATAGACACTGCTTGACAAAGACTGTTTTGGTCACATTTACAACTTCTTTTCTCATTTAAAGGTTGACTCTGGTTATACACTATGCAGTAGTTTTTCTGTCCATTTTGGCTAACTCAAAATTGTTAGCATACTGCTATCAAAGTTGCTAACATTTGCTAACAAAGTTAGCTTTATATGGGGCAGAAGGCATTTAGCATTTTAAAATTTAGATTAAAAAGTTTTAAAGTTTATTTTAAGTTATACACTTATGGGATTCAAGCAACAACCTTCATACTTGATTTAAGAATTACATTAAATGGCACTGCATGGAAATGGCTTTATTTTTTCCTCCACTCTTTTTTGTTTTGTCATGTAGCCATTATTGCTACATTTTGCTTACTTTTTAAAACACATTGTTCAATCATTTTAAACTGCAAACTTATGGGACTAGAAGCAACAACCTCCATACTTGTTTTAGTCACATTTGAACCTTCTTTTCTCACTTAAATGGTGACTATGGTAATAAAGTAAACATTATTTTTCCCTTCCCGATCCTTACCTTTTAGGCGGGGCAGAGTAGTGGGACTCAAATTCACAACATTCATACTCCATATCGGAGACTTTGCTTCGGTCACATTTACACCTTCTTTTCTCAAGTAAAGGCTGACTCTGGTGGGACTTGAACCAACAACCTTTGAATTACATCACCATTGGTAGCCTAGAAGTCCAATGCGCTGTCCATTGCGCTACAGAGCCGTTTGAGAACATGACTTTCTACGGGGAAGAAGGCAATTAGCATTTCAAAAATCAGATTACAACGTTTTTAAACTGCACACTTGTGGGACTGTAAGCAACAACCTCCATACTTGATTTAGTGGTTTTGGTCACATTTACACCTTCTTTTCTCACTTAGAGGGTGACTATGGTTATATTCTATGCAGTATTTTTTCCCACATCTATGTAATCCTGACCTTTTAGTTGGGGCAGAGTAGTGGAACTTAAACTAACAACGTTCAAACTCTATTTCATAGACACTGCTTGACAAAGACTGTTTTGGTCACATTTACAACTTCTTTTCTCATTTAAAGGTTGACTCTGGTTATACACTATGCAGTAGTTTTTCTGTCCATTTTTGGCTAACTCAAAATTGTTAGCATACTGCTATCAAAGTTGCTAACATTTGCTAACAAAGTTAGCTTTATATGGGGCAGAAGGCATTTAGCATTTTAAAATTTAGATTAAAAAGTTTTTAAAGTTTATTTTAAGTTATACACTTATGGGATTCGAAGCAACAACCTCCATACTTGATTTAGTGGTTTTGGTCACATTTACACCTTCTTTTCTCACTTAGAGGGTGACTATGGTAAACATTATTTTTCCCTTCCCGATCCTGACCTTTTAGTCAGGGCAGAGTAGTGGGACTCAAATTCACACTCCATATCGGAGACTTTGCTTCGGTCACATTTACACCTTCTTTTCTCAAGTAAAGGCTGACTCTGGTGGGACTCGAACCCACAACCTTTGAATTACATCACCATTGGTGGCCTAGAAGTCCAATGCGCTGTCCATTGCGCTACAGAGCCCTTTGAGCATATGACTTTCTACGGGGAAGAAGGCAATTAGCATTGTTCAATCATTTTAAACTGCAAACTTATGGGACTAGAAGCAACAACCTCCATACTTGTTTTAGTCACATTTGAACCTTCTTTTCTCACTTAAATGGTGACTATGGTAATAAAGTAAACATTATTTTTCCCTTCGATCCTTACCTTTTAGTTGGCGGGCAGAGTAGTGGAACTTAAACTCACAACGCTCAAACTCCATTTCATAGACACTGCTTGACAAAGACTGTTTTGGTCACATTTACAACTTCTTTTCTCATTTAAAGGTTGACTCTGGTTATACACTATGCAGTAGTTTTTCTGTCCATTTTTGGCTAACTCAAAATTGTTAGCATACTGCTAT
>CM044552.2:23380960-23441477 GCA_024416835.2 Perccottus glenii | reverse complement strand
TCTTCACTGTCATTGGCTGGAGAACATTTCTTCTTCACCCCTGGCGGCTGTACCTGCCTCTACCGGGATGGTCTCCTTTATCAGCACTAGCCTTCTGAGTGGAAGTTAAACTTGCCAAGTGAAACTTATTTGGAGAAAACATGTGCTCTTATTGGTTGCTAAGAGTGTAGAGAGTTACTTAGAGTGTCCGTTGATCTGCTTCTTTGGTCCATATGAAATAAAGACTTTTTTCTTTTGGTTTGGACTGTATTCTTGTATCGTCATTGCACTTTTTGCAAGCGGACTAAAATTTGTAAACAGAAGCATGTGTGTAACGATCACTGCACCTATTGGTCAGAAATGACGGGGGCGGGGAAAAACAAAGTTGCAGATGCTGAGGAAAACAATTATGGAGGTCTTGCGTACTGCACTTGTTATCAGGATAATAACTTTGTTGTTACATCTACAACTCATATATATTTAGGGTAGTATTTTAGCACAGCCCTGAAGTAAAGCTGGGATTATTGTATATCATCTTTGTAAATCTGACCTTTAAAATCCCTTGAGGGTTTAGTATTAGTGGCTTTACAAAACCAACAACTGAATATATGAAATTTATCAGAAGTGTAGGTGGTAGATGATTAATTTAACCAAAAATGATCAAATGGATAAACAATTTATCAGGTCATAGGGCTTTAACAATATAAAACAAGTTGATTTTTTATAAAAAAAGAAGATATTTACAACTGAAATCCAATCCTAAAAGTTGAAAATGAATTGAATTGTTTGCGTGTCTCTGCTGCAGACTCACACACTTTTTGAAATCCAGATCAAAGCTGCATGTTCAGACTGTCAGTGCAGCGCTGCCCGAGGCTGACAGCCGCAGCTCATCCCGTGTTTACATTACAGCACTTTCTTCTCTGCGCACACATTTCCCCACACACACCTCTGGCTGATCTGCTGCCTGATAAGATGGCTGACATCCTCACACACCTAAATGATCCCACTGCGAGGACACTGCGCTCTCTGGAGCGGTCGGAGACTAAAGAGCAGGGGGATTTGTTTCACAACATGACATGGTTTTTATTCCACTACAAGAAAGTCTGCTCGCTGTAATGGCTGACAATGAGATGCTGCGGTTTGGGAGGTTAAAGGTCAGCGGCTAGAGGGTGAAAACATTAAAGCAAAAAAGATATTTATTGGACTCTGGAGATCAACATGAGGATCATCAGAAATGCTCCTCTGTCTCGACTTGCAGGTTACATCTAATGCAGAATACAGTGGTGTGAGTGGAAGATGGTGTGTTTCTGTGTCCAGCGTGCTTCTACATGCCTTTTTCAGTCTCCACTGCTACATTCTGTCTGCTGCACTTCACTGGGAAAATACTACCACTACATTTATAAAGATTGCTTGAAATAATGACAGCTGACTAAGTTTTATTGTCACAAGAGAAATTAAAATGATTTTTTGTCTAACCCTGAAAATCTATATTGCCAGTTAATGAAATGTATCTTACTCAAGCCGACATGCCTACAAGGGCCAGTGGCTGAGTACGAATCCACTCCCTAGTCCCTAACCCAGGGGTGGGCAATCATTTTACTCCAAGGGCCAAATAAAAAAATGGGACTCTGGTAACTGGTAACTCACTTATGCTCAATAAAAACACATTTCTTTTGCCTATAGTTTAAAGTTTGAACAATAGGCAAAAAGTATGTGTAATAAACACTGTATATTCAACACCACATTCACAGCTACACCCACCTCAGTTTTAGATCCACTCTTTACACAATTTACGACGAATTACGTTTCCACAAAAAGTCAAACTTGTCTGTAACTTGTTTCATTCAAACCTGAGGTGTATAGTTTAAAGACATGTCACGGTCATGCGGCTCTCCTCCGACAATTTGCAAAGCATTATGGTCTAGTGGCTCGGTGGTAGAGTGGTTGTCCTTCAGCCGCAAGGTTGGTGGTTTAATTCCTGCTCTCCCTACAGTTCATACTGCCGTTGTGTCTTTGGGCAAGACACTTAACCCACCTTTCCTTCAGTGGTGTTCCAGCTGTAACACTGGGGAATGGAACCTTAATGTAAGTAGCTTTGGATAAAAGTGTCTGCTAAATGACTAAATGTAAATGTAAAATGTCTACTTTGACTGACTACTGCGGCTCACTACTTTTACTGATGCATTGTGGGAAACGTTGAGTGCACTACATTTCAGTCACTAGACATTTGGAAACCAATATAAAATGCCATTACACACTATATAGTGTTGATTCAGACACAGCCAGTGTTCTATCAACATCAGTGACCTGGTGTCAGTGTTTAACGTTAGATTCACTTTTCACATATTCTTGATCGCTGAGTGGTAATAAATACCAAGTGCAGTAGACTCAATAGTTTGATTCTTCCTGTGCATAAACTTACATGATACATGGACAGTTGTCCAGTTAAATGTACCCGTAATCACGACTTTAGATGCTTTTTCTCTGTGTTTGTGATCTGCTAGATCTTTAAAAGCACTAAGATGGCAGCTTTACAGGTTTTCTTTTTTTTACTTACCCCACTTGGATTTATCAGCCCTTAGGCTCAGCCCTTTAGCGGATTTCATCAATCCTAAAACACAAATTTTGTCAAATATTCAGAAAACCATTATTACTCTGGTTAATATGGTGCAAGGAGGCCCCGCCCCCGCCAGGATTATAACATGCAAAGTACGGGCTGGGGTGCACAGTGGCAGAGTGGTTAGCCCTCCTGCCTCACAGCAAGAAGGTCATGGGTTCAAACCCCTAAATGGTTTCTTCAGGTTATGCTCTGGGGCACTGAGAGCAGCACCCCCGGAATGTTATTGTCATGTAATTATATCCTTGTGATTAATTTTTTACACCTGCCAGTCAACATCCCGGCCTGAGACATGTTGTTGTTTTATTTACAGAAGAATCCCTTTATAAGGCATTGACTTGAAGAGAAGAAGAGGGTAATAGTTACACAAGGGGCTCTTCCCTGTCCTGCTACAAGAGCAAGAGATGTAGCATTTAAATGTATTTAAATTTAATCATAATAGAATAAAACATTGTATAAAATAACTTGAACCAAGTTGCTATATTTTACTAAGGCTTATAATTAAATAGCAATTGCCTGAGGTTACTGGGTGCCGTTATGTAGATTGAAAAAACAAATAAATGGGATAATCTTCACCCTTAGCCCCTTCCCGCAGCCGAAGGTACTAAGAGTGTCATTGGTAAAACAGGCTGATGTTTTTAATGGGATAAGCGTGAAAAAGAGCCCAGTGCTATCCTTTATCCTGACAGAAAACACACACACAACTGCTAAGCTGCATTTCCTGTGCTGTTGTCCCGTCACACCAGGCACCACCTCTGCCACGACACTTAAAGGGCCATTGGGCTAATCCTAATCCTGGGCTTTTAAAAGCTTCTGTAATGGAGAAGCCCCTCCCTCGGGGCCCGCAACGCTCCATCCAAACACTATTCTGCAGATCACATCTCGGGCTTCAGGCTCTGCTTTCAACAGGAATTTATCTCAATTTAGACAAAAATGATTTATTAACTCAAGATTCGGTTTGCCGCAGATTTATTGTAATTTTTATGATTTCAAAATGAGTGTGCTATTAAACAACAAAATGTAAAGATATTTGAACATGCTAAACACTATTGGCGGTAATGTTTTACAAACTAAATCATTAGAGTAGCCTACTTAGATTACTTTTTTGGAGTAACAAGCAGTGCTTAATTTGGGGGGAACACAGAATATATTCCTCCTCCTCCTAAATAGGGATTGGAACCCAATGCACCTCTTTTGTTTTTAAGGAGAAGTTTCTTAAAGTAAAGGTTAATGTGGCTTGTATTTAAACATTTTTAACTCTGATTTATAACTCAGCCTTTAGAAACTGCCCATGATTAAAATGATGCAGTCTTTATAACAACATGAGTTCCTTTACCTTTTTTCCTTCTTGATGCTGAGTGAAGATTTCCCCTAAATACTCTCTCTAATTCCCCACCTCCAGCTTTACAAATTCAGCACTGGTAACGAGTAATCTAATGCGTTTAGATTACTAATGAGTTTTGTGATCCAAGTAATGGATTATTTTTTAACAACATATATCTACTTCTCCTCAGCCAGCCCAGCTGCAGTGGACACCTGTGTGGCCTGAGAGTGTGTGGAGGTCTGTGTGGAGGTCTGTGTGGAGGTCTGTGTGGGCGCGTGGACGAAGCAGTGAGCTGATGACATGTACGCTGTGCGACTCGTGAGAGCACGGAGATGAAACATGCAATGTCTCTGAACAAGCATATGCTTTGTGAAGTGAATATGTTGTGTCCACGGTTGCAGTAAAAACTCATGAGGCTATCACTGTGCTGTCTGTTGTTAAGAGCCTCTGGTCGAAGCAGCTGATTGGAGTATGTCTCCGCCCTGTTTCCAGGACAAAATAAATTTGCGCTAAGGCCTGTGACAATTCTTCAATTCTTTATTAAACTTTTTTTGTCGTTTAACTACAAAATGTTCTATATTGGGCCTTGATATGTATTAAGCCCAAAGATTTGTCATATTTAGTTGCTAATTCAATCGATCAAATGTTCAAATTCTTGCAGCTGATAACATTGCCTACCCCAGCTTTAAAAGAGTTAATGTATACATTCTGTAGAGGGGCATGTAACTTTATGAGGTAAGCTCTAACGCTCTGTTACAATTTTAACCTGCACTGTCGCTTTTATGAGCTAAAATGAGCTTTTAGCGCAGGTTGGTGCATTGTCCAAATTAACAATCAATAAAAAAATGAATTGTGGCTCTAGTCGACATAAAATATTATTTCAGCTCTGTTGTGTAGACCAGCCACAGTCTGAATCCTCCATTAGAAGTTTTGGTGTCAGGTTTTAATCCAGATGGTAGAGAAAACAAATGGTGTCTCTGTTCCAAAGGTTTCTGGAACTTATAAATTCTCTGCTTATATAATGAGGTGCTTATATAGTGTGGCCGAAGAAGCTTGTGAACAAAATCATTGCATGCATGTATATTTTTGCAAATTGACAAATCAAATATTCTGATAAAATAAATTAAGACAAGTTGAACCTGACTTTATCTGACTATCAAATGTGAGATTTTTATCCAGAATAATGTCAAAGTACGTAACTTCTGTTTCATTGCGCCTGTTGCGCGCAGAAAAGCACATGGCTTCCGTTCTGTTGTGTGTTGGGCCTTGATATGTGTTTAACCCAGCTTTAACCCTCCGGAGCGCGTTTGATCAGACGCTGGGTGATGGGAGCTGACAGTTAGAACGCACTGATGAACTGGATCTGATCACAAAGAAGAGGAGCAGCAGGACAGCGGGGGAGGGGAGACACCACAGCCATGATGCTTTTCATGTTGGGTTAGGGTTAGACAGATTTATGTCACCACCAATATTGATATGAAATATAAAGAATACCTTCAGTGCACAAATGATTGGGTTTTAGAAAAGTAATAAGAGATTCTTATATAAAGATTTACCAACTGCACCTTTACTCTACAATAGAGTTTATTATATATATTTTAACATTACAATATTTTGTGGATGTTTGAGCCACCAATTAAATATATTCAGACTGTATTTATAAGTTATGCCTTCTGCATGATAACACTAGTCTAATCTCATAACAGTGATTGTGAGACAATAAACAAATAAAAATGAATTGCCAAATATTTTACTTATATTTTGTGATGTATATACTTTCTATGATAATGACTGATCCACTCATATTGAGACTGTATTTTTTTAACAGCATTTGTAAATGATATGTAACATCTGCAAAAAAAACAAAAAAAAAAACACTCACAATATCTCATTACAGTTTTTTTCCCCTCTGAAGGTCCTAAATAAATAAAAACATTAAATACATTTATTCAATACATTAGGACTCCCACATAGGCCATATATATAAAACCTTGTCACAAGCTATCCCATAACATTAAACACACACATCAGGGCAATGTTCCCTCTGAAACATTAGTATTGTATGTATCCTTTTTGTTCTCAATGTTACTCAGGTTTCATTTGAAAGATTACAACTCCACACACAACTGTTGATGTTGATCCAAATTATACAAATTAATCTGAATTTTACTCAACTCAGTCAGGGTTTTTTAGATTTAAAGAAAATTTGGATTTTTTAAATTTAGAAAAACCACAAAAATCCAAATCAAATATTATTAGTAACAATTATAATAATATTTTTATTAAACAATAACAAGCAGTTGTAAAGCATTACATAATATACAGTTAACAATAAGTGACAATTGTTAATTACATAATAAACTGAATAAGAAATAATTAGATAATAAATAGATTAGACTAGATGAAGTACAATTTGTAAATACAATTATACTTTTCTAAAAAATTAGAAACAATATAATTATTATGGCTTTGTAAAATGATTTATTTACAAATACTAATATTAATTCGTTTTAATAAAGTGCTATCAAATATATTAAAGCCTTAGACTAAAACCTAGCATATTTACATTTGTGTTATTGTTCATTAATATACATTGTCCCACTTTTCTTAAAAAAAAAAAAGTCACTGTCTTCAAGGCCTTCAAAATGAGAATGGACAGAATGAAAATGTAATCACTTCAGAGAATAAAATTTATAAAAGCAAATAAAAAAATCCCGTGGGGAAAACAGGACAAACAGAAAGCGGATTTGAAGCCCACAGTGAGAGGTTCAGTCCGGGACCTGGTGGTTTTCTCTGGTGGAAACTCAAGGCGTGGAAAGCAACAGCAGGCTCTTGTTCCTATCAGCGCGCGCGGCCGGGGCCCATTGAGCTCGTTACAGAGTTTAGACAAACAGCCAGAGGCAAAACCAACACTGTCTCCAATCCACACCGGCCTCAGGTAAAACACTGACTGGCCCTGGACACACGCAGCGCAGCGGGGGCCAGGCCCGAGCCGTTAATGACCCTCAGACTCAGCCCTGAGGCGCGGGCACGAGGGACATGCACCACACCGGGTCGCTTCACCGAGGCAGCCGATATTTGCTCTGTATACGTTTTAAAAATGTCATGAGGCTTAATATGTGGAACGTAATCGGGCATCTTTAACCATAAAGATATTTTACGCGCAACATCTGGCGTTAACCTGTGCGTAAAGGTCTGCGTAAACTGTACTGTGGTTTTATTTCGTGTGCGCTGTGGCCTATGTGTGATACACATTTGATTATAGTGTGTTCATTTTTACTTTAAGTATTTTTTTCTTCCAGGAAGCACGACTTCTTTACCTCACGTGACCTCCCGCAATATATTATTTTATGTCAAAGACAAACGGTAACCAAGCTCGATATGTGTGCTAATGAGGCCTTCAGAAGTGTGATACATAAACTGCCACCACAGTGTGTTTCTGGGTTAACCCTGGACTGTAGCTCTGTCCTCGCTGCGGTGAGATCTGATCTGAACGGATTCTGTCAGACTCTGCCTCAAACCCGCGCCGCTCTTCAAACAGCTCCAGCTGATTGGTTACCTGTGAGAGTGCTCCATCCCTTCTGCCCTCCACAGACACACACACAAACAAACACACACACACACACACACACACGCCACACTCTGTGCTTCGACTGAGTCTGTGTTCAGAGTGCACCGCTGCGCCTGTCTCCGCGCCAGAACTTTTTTCTTTTTTTATTCTCGCTGCGCCTCTTTAACATATTCACACCACGTCATCCGCGAAGGTGGATCATGTCGCGCGGAGTTTAGTATAAAACCCTCGCGGTGGAGTGAAGGAACAGTATTGGCTACTTCACACGCTGCACGAGGAACTTCCCAGGGTCCGAGTCTGGGAGCAGGTTGAAGACCAGGTGAGTTTTTGTCTGGATCAGGGACTATTAGATTTGTATGTAGCTCTTTCACGGCGCTCCTGTGATCAGAGTTTAGTGAAGAGTGATCAGTGGGGAGCAGAGGCAGTGCGCCGAGGAAGTGGTGCTGAGTTTCTCGTGTCTGTCTCGGCTGCAGTTTGCTCGCACCTCCGTCCACTGTATTTAAATTGGCCTTTCCTCTTCTTTGTGGAGACCTGATTTATTGCGCTGCTGCATGAAGCTGCTGTGCCGCGGGCGAAGGGCCCTGAACTGTACTCATACAGCCGCAAATAATAGACAAGCCCCCGCATGTAAACTGTAAAACTATTTGGAATAGTTGACAGCTCGTGCTCCGGAGCAGCGGCAGGAATGAGGGGAGTTCCTGAGTCTGAGACTGATGTGGATGCGCACTGGCCGCGCTCACGAGGGATGCTACCAGAGTAACTTTTCAGCGTGGTTCAGAGCTGCAGCACAAACTGTAATACTTCCCCCAAGACGCACTTCCTTCTTTCACTTCATTCAATCATGTTTACTATAGAGTAGTGGGGCGCGTGCCCCAGAGTCTGAGGGGAGCTGCGTGAGTGAATGACTTATTCTGTGATCAAGTGTGTAAAATACAGATGTTGGTCAGAGTTGAAATCTTGTGTGTTTTCTTCAAACAGAAACAGAAAAAAGCAGGAAAGCAGCGCGAGGAGGAGCGTGGTTTCAGCGCGAGACTCATAGTCTCTGAACGGGCTACGCGCTTTTACGCACGCTCACAGATGGATGGTGGGAAGCAGCGCGGCTCTGAGATGTTCCAGTTCGGCGTGCTCTCGGCTCTGGTCACGGCGCTCACGTCGCTGCTGTCTGCGCTGCTGCTGCTCGCGCTCACGCGGCAGCTGTGGAACCTGCGCTGGAGCATGACGCGGGACAAGGACAGCAGCCTGCCGCTGCCCAAAGGCTCCATGGGCTGGCCGCTGGTCGGAGAGACGTTCCACTGGCTCTTCCAGGTGAGTTTCTGTGAGCTGGAGGTTTACAGGCAGCGCTCTGCTGCTGTGCGTTACACGTCCTGTCCTGACTCTTATTTTTACTGAATCGTTTATTATTAACAGATTTGTTCGCACGTGAGGCTCTGACTGGTCACATTATTGATGTACCACTGGAGGTGTTTAGACTGTAGACTGTTGTGGTCTGGTGGAGAGGTGCACTTATTGCGACATGTGCGGACTTGATGTGGAACATCATTCCAACTCCCGGCGCTAAAAAATACATTTTATGTTCCATCTTTCCGCCTCGGTCCCTCTAGCAATCCTCAAGTTCTGCGCACGTGAAGCGTTTTGTTCAGTTTTGTGACTTTGCATGAGCCGCAGCCTTTCACTGAATGTGACTGGAGTGTTCCGCTGCAGACTGTGGTCCAGTTGGGTCTTAGACTATAATGATTTCTTTAGGGTTTGTTAAGTCGCATTGACGCGTGGAAAAAATAAAACAAGAACTCAACTCAACTATAATGTTTTAATTAATTAAATCATATTTATTTACTAGAAGTCACTAATTCCTACACATGGTACCTTTGGAATAACATTACACTGGAGTGTCAGTTCCAAAACTGCCCATTCAGTATCAGAAAGAAGTATTTATACATACTCCTTTACAGCTGTCATTTGTCATTAGATTGGAAAAAGGTTACATTGTATCGAAATATTTAGCATAAAATATGTGAGATATTCATCATCTCTCATATTTCTTTTTTAAAACCCAGGGCTCCAACTTCCACATCTCACGCAGAGAGCGCCATGGCAACGTGTTTAAGACCCACCTCTTGGGGAAGCCAGTGATCCGAGTGACAGGAGCTGAGAATATCAGAAAGATCCTTCTCGGAGAGCACAGCCTGGTGTGCACCCAGTGGCCCCAGAGCACCCGCATCATCCTGGGACCCAACACTCTGGTCAACTCCATCGGAGACCTGCACAAGAGGAAGAGAAAAGTAAGACAACACCATCAATCTGTGACTCACTGAAGATTATAGAGCTCAAAAGGATATGATATGTTAGGCAACGTTTTTTTAAAGAGCAACACTCACGCGACCAAAGATTAGAGCTAAACACAGCAAAGTCAGACCTTGTTTATACTGCACTGGTCCATAAGAGATCAGATTTGTCAAGCAATTTGAACAAAGCAGACCACATGTCTATTTCCAAATTATCGTTTTTTGAAGGTGTGTCACTTTTTGCTTTTTTAGTGGCATCTATTGTCAAAAGTGCAGTTTCACATTTTACACTGCTCTTTTTTAGGGCATTTGAACAGCTGCGGTAGCCCTGCAGGGACATGCTGTTGTTATGAACAAACCCAATGGAAATAGGCCTGATGGTGATTCCACTTCAACATTTGAAACCAGAGTGTACCAAAACCTCTGCAAGAATGTGTGCTTTAAAACACAAGTGTGCTTCTCCTCCAACAGTGCTCAGTTTGTCCACTCTGGGCAGTTGTAGAGACATGAACAGGAGCTTTAATTCCGTATTTTCTCCAAGACAAATTAAGTTACTTAATTTAAGTTGAATGTACACATATAATATTGGAAACACTGTTTTGCACTCCCTCTTGTTTTACTGTGTGCATTTACACAATGCACTTTCATATTCATATATATTATTTACATGGGACTTTTAGATGCATGAAATGCCCAATTAGAATTTATGAAACATTTTTCACTTTAGACCAACATTCTTAGTAAGAACTTGGCCACATTACATAACATAATAATAATAATAATATAATCTTTATATAGCGCTTTCCCACCTACTGTAGTAGGCACTCAAAGCACTTAAGCTATTTACCAGTGTTACAGAACACACACTGGAAGTAATGTAGGTTAAGTGTCTTGCCCAAGGACACAACGACGGTATGTGGGGGAGAGCGGGTTGTCATGATGTTTTGGGATGTTTTGAGCGGGGATCGAACCGCCCATCTGCCGGTCGAAGGACGGCGGCTCTACCCACTGAGCTACTGCCACCCACAGTTCATTACAGTGTTGATACTTAAAATGGATTATATAGCCTTTGTTGTGAAATGCTAAGATGTGATACGGAACCTATATAACATCTTTATTGTACAGTCAGTGAGCAAGAGTAAGTAAATCCTACTCTACAACCAAATGTTGAGGCCCCAAATTTGTTAAAAAGTCATCAGCAAAGGACTATGTAACGTTCATCCACAAGCGGCCGTTAGATGTTAAAATGCGTCTACGAGTACAATCCACACTCCAGAGCAATCAGTGCTATCTAACCAAATCAACATTTGTAAGTGTATTTGTTTTATGGTTCCTTACATCTCCTGTATCTCCTCCATCTATTTGTACCTGTACCCACCCCCACCACCTGTCCTTTTCCTAAGTGAGTGTTAACTCAAAGGTGTTGACTACCGTGTACCAGGTAATAACGTTTATGACTCTCCATTTCTTTGTTTCCTTCACAAGGTCCTGGCTAAAGTCTTTAGCCGTGGGGCTCTGGAGTCCTACCTGCCCCGGCTGCAGGACGTGGTCAAGTCTGAAATTGCAAAATGGTGCTCGAACCCCGGCTCTGTGGACGTCTACAGCGCAGCCAAGTCTCTGACGTTCCGCATTGCCATCAAAGTTCTGCTGGGTCTGCAGCTGGAGGAGGAGCGGATCACCTACCTAACCAAGATCTTTGAGCAGCTCATGAACAACCTCTTCTCACTGCCCATAGATGCTCCACTCAGCGGCCTGCGCAAGGTAAGAGGAAAATGTTATAATGCCAATGTTCTTGATGTCTCTTCTAGAATGTGCTCAACTTAATTGGAAAATGTTTAATGACACTGCTTTGTACCCATTTTTTGTCTGTCTAAAATAATCTGGTGTAAATAAAAAAAAAACATTGCTCCAAGACACAAACATGCCACATTTATGGTGTTCTGAACAATGTTCCAAAGAGCCCAATTCTTTGTACCATTTATTTAAAGCACCAAATTGCTATCCAAGTAGCTACATTACACAAAAAACATAATATGGTCAAAAACTAGCTGCACCTTGATTGCCCTCTTGGCCATTAGCAAAGCATACACACATAACAGCCAAACAGCCTGCTATATGGAAGCTGTGTGGCTTGGATTAATGTGTATATTTTCTTGGCTCAAAAAGTGGCACAGTTCCTCCAATTATTGAAAGGTTAAGAGTTGGATCCCAGCTCTTCATGTTCACATTGTCATAGTTCAAGTGTCCTTAGGCAAGACACTGAACCCCATCTCACCTGGTGTCTGAATGTGACAGCGGATGTGAATGGACACTTGATGAAACAGTACTTTGAGTGCCAAGTGCTGGTGGAAAAGTGCTAAAGTTAAATGACCCACCCCATCCCCCCTACCACACTACCAGTTACCATCTTGCAGACATGCACCTAGCACATCTCAGTTTTTCTGGTATTTGCATTTGCCAATTTCAAATAAAAGCTTTCCAAATGATTTTCATAAAACCAGTTATTTCACTCAATCTAGCACCTGTTCTTTTCTAATGATTGATACAATGTGATATAATTATAAACAAGTATTTTTTGTACAGGGGATAAAGGCAAGAGAGATCCTTCACGCCAACATGGAAAAAATCATTGAGGAAAAGTTGGCGCGGCAACAGACAGACGAGGAATACCATGATGCCTTTGATTATATGCTCTCCTGTGCCAAGGAGCATGGTCAGCAGCTCAGTATGCAAGAATTAAAGGTACATAAAACATCAACACAATCTTATCCCGAGTTGTCACTCGTCCATCTTCCCCTGTACTGATGCTGGGGGTCAAAGAGGGTTTGCAGCATACACCTTTCTTATCACTATTGGACAGAGGCTTAAGGAGATTCATTTGGGTGGTGGATGTGACCTAAAAGCAGACTCATCCATAAGAGAGTCAGGTTTACTTTAAAGAATCTGCAATTTTCTCTTTTGTGGTTGAAATAAGATTTTAGGTAAATTTTTGGTTTTGGTTTGGTATGGTTAGGGTAAGAAGGTTTCAACAAGGTTGTACTGCACTTATGTAAACCAGAAATATAGCATCAACTTACTGTATGTGTGCAACACATATTGCGTGTCTTCTCAATGAGACGTGGGAGTGGCTCGATGTCATACCACTGGAATGGGAACTGCCTTGAACAATCCAATGTTTGGCTAACTATGTGCTACTGTTGGGTAACTTAACTTGACTGAATCTATTTTTGTGACTTTAGGAAACAGCAGTTGAGTTGATCTTCGCTGCCCAGTCCACCACAGCCAGCGCCTCAACATCTTTAGTCCTGCAGCTTCTCCGTCACCCCAACGTAGTGGAGAAGGCCAAGGTCGAGCTGGACGCTGGGGGTCTGGGCTACGAAGCCCACAACAACAGTGGCCCGACCAGCATGGCCACAGAGCGGGACGACTGCAGAAACCACCTGCCTGCTGAACGGAGGCTGTCATCACAATCCCAGCAATGATCCAGAGTTTCCATTGTCTCAGTCTCACATGCCGTATCTGAACCTGGACAAGCTGAGCCAGCTCCGCTACATGGACTGTGTGGTCAAAGAGGTGCTGCGGTACCTGCCACCGGTGTCCGGGGGCTACAGGACTGCACTGCAGACGTTTGAGTTAGACGTAAGTAAAGTTTCTTTCTGCTAGAATTTACTACTTCAGTGAAGAACAAAATTGAAGCTAAAATACTAAATAAAGGTAAAAGCAATTAGCCTAATTTAGCTCAAAACTAGAGGTGGCACATAATTGTGCTTGCCTCCAGTAACAACAATTAACTATGTCTAGAATTTTTAATGCTTACTAAAATAAACCCATGTATTGAGCAATTTCATCTACAGTATTAATATTTTGATATTTGACATTAGTGTTAACAGTCTGACTTTGTTCACAGGGCTACCAGATTCCCAAAGGCTGGAGTGTCATGTACAGTATCCGGGACACCCATGAGACAGCTGCAGTTTTTCAGAGCCCAGAGCTGTTTGACCCTGATCGGTTTGGTCCTGAACGGGAGGAGAGCCGGGCCGCCCGGTTCAGCTACGTGCCGTTTGGTGGAGGTGTTCGGAGCTGTGTAGGGAAGGAGCTGGCACAGATCATCCTTAAGACTTTGGCAGTAGAACTAATCGGGACGTGCAAATGGACCCTGGCCACAGAGAACTTCCCCAAGATGCAAACTGTCCCAATAGTTCACCCGGTCAATGGACTGCACGTGCATTTCAACTACAACTACCCACTCTAGACTCAACCAGACTGTCAGACTTTTAGAATGACTTTTTACAAGAAGCAAATTAGTCTGTGACTGGAGAAAGCCCAGCAAAGAAGACCAGCTGTAGTGTTTCTTGAACCTTCTTGAGGTTTGGAGCATCACCACTTTAGAGGTCCCATCAAAGCCGGCAGAACCTGTTCTGCTTGTAGCTCATTCAAATTCTGTTTGTCTCCTGTTTAACATTAAAAGAGCTCTGTGCATCAGCTGTCACAAAGGCAGTGTAGCTCTATGAGGAACTGATCTATGGATGGCCCAGCAGCTGGATGTGAGCCCTTTTTTTCTCATAAGCCTTTCAATGAGTTTTACTGTGTAAATGCATTTAACTTATTATAAGATTAGAGACTGCTAGTCCTTATGCTGATTTACAGTATGTTATGAAGCAGGCTTGACCTTTGACCTAGTTCCTAGACAACAGGCCACGGACCACATTAAGAACACACACAAGCCTTACACCAACATATAAAACTGAACAATGTTACAAGGCCGTCTCGGATAATCTCAAGGTGTGTATACAAGAAACATTTTCTCTAAATTGGTAGTTGCAAGGTCATAAAATTACATTTAACAATCATATAAGCCTTGTTCCAAAACTTTAAAATGAATGCAAATGCAGTATGTTTGGAATCCAGAATAAGGCTTTAGTGAAAGTGAGTCTGCAGATCTACTGACAATGGCCTGGGCTTGTCATTGGCTGTAATCTGCAAAACCCCTTTTTATGGAACTTGCACTTGACTTTTCCCACACAACCTGAAGATGGTCACCATGTTTAAAGGACATCTAAACTGTTTTCTATGAATGTGGTATATATCCTGCTATTATGTGTGTATGAAATGAAGTAGCATTACAAATAAGCTGTATTTAAAATGCAGATGTATATTTCTGATGTACTCCATCTGTAACAATATTTGCTGCAGTTATAAATAGATAGAAAGACTAACCTGTCTGCAAAACCTAGTTAGAGTGTAGACTTTTGTAATTAGAAAGATAAAACTTAATATTATAATTATTATGGTTACTTTTGGTAACTCTCGGACTGTCTTGAAGCCTGATAGATGCGCTGTGAAATTTGACATGTGGATGAATTCATGGAAGGAGATAGCACTTTCTCCGCTTTAAGGAGTCTGTATATATGTGTCCTGTTGATGTAGCTGCTGTACAGTTAACGTAAAGAGTAAACTAGAGGATGAATAACAAATAAGGTTGTTGTTTTATTTTATTATATTATTTTATTTGTACACCATTGGTTATAGTTGTGTACTTTCTTGAAGGTACTTTTCTTTTGAGTTTAATTAATCTTGGCTGAATAAGTGTCTCATTTGCCACAGTTCATTTTTTAGGGGGTGGTTGGGATTCTGATCTGAAGCTCCTCCTCAGATCCCAGCAGGTTTGTGTCTGGAGAACTAGCAGTTGCTTTTTTTATGAATAATGTGGTACGCATGCCATTGTTCTGATGCAGTCCCCATGAGTACATGAAGACCATAAATCTTCACTCACTCTCATTTTTTTATACTTGATGCAACTTAAATCAGTTATCAGTTAATGAATACAGCAAAAAAAAAAAAAAACCTACGTGTTTGTCACACTGATCATTTAAGATCCCTGCATGTCACTCTACGCTACTTGAATTTTCTACCCCAGGCTTATAATGCATGTCACATTGCTCAGTTAAAAATACTGAGGCTACAATTCAGCTGCGATCTACAACAGCCAATGTCAACATGGGGGCGTTTTTGTGATTAGAAGAAAGTGTAAAAAAAAACAATAAATAATTTTGTTTGGGCAAGTTTGTGTTGCAAAGGGAGATTGGGACATGTCGAAGACTATTACAAGTTTTTATGCTAACTAACGGCTATGAAAGTATATAAGCCCACGGTTATTTGCGAGTGTCTCTACAATTGTCCTAAATTCCTGACATATCCGTCAGATATTTGTTGTAGGTAATCTTTGTTCGTACAATCAATTGAGAGCCACAAATTGGATCTTTTGGCTTTGACTTGACCTTTGCCAGTACTTGTTTGTTGGCAAAAATGGCTTAAAACTGGTACAATTTCTCATGTGGATTCAATAAGTGTCCCTTCTTGAATATAATATTTTAATGTACTTGTGAACCACTCATAACAATGTAGTACTTAACAAATACAACATTACAATTAAAATGATAAATGCAGGAAGGGCAGTAGCAGACACAATAGCAGACAGAATTTGAAAAGCTTAGGACTTAATATCATAACCTCATTAGAGACAAAAGTGAGAGTGAGGTCACTGCTGTGGTCACTGGTGAGGTCAGCAGGCATGTCCAGCATCAAGCCAGCTTCATTGACAAGAAGAGAATAGGGTGAAGTTATGTGGCAGAAAATTAATAGGACACAAACAGCCTGGCCTAATTATGTCCACCACAGGGCCCCGTAGCACTGATGAGGTCGTTATCTGATGGACGCTCAGCCACTGTGAACTTGGCAACGTTTTGAACCAGAGTTCACTGCTGTGCCACCGGCCGTGCAGGTCAGCAACCGGTCAGCTCGTGGGAGGGTGCATGGGAACCAGAGAGGGGACACGACATGACACTGGGCGACACAACACATTACGGCTGCCTGCCAGCACTGGACATTATACAACTGAGTTCTCTCAAAAACATAAAAATCATAAACAGGGTTAAGAATGTTTGTGGGCGCTACCTTCAAATTCAAAATCAATTCAAAATTCAAATGACTTATTTTATTCCCAAGGGAAAATTCCGTTCTCTTAGAGTTAGTTTCTTCAGTCAAAAGTCTTTATCTGCCATATACAGATTGATTGTAGAGTCCTATGGCAGTCGGTAATAAGGAGTTCTTGTGGCATTTTGACCTGCAGCTCACTGATCTCAGACGTCCATTATCTCTGTTGTTCAAAAGCCCAATGCAGGGGATGGTCCATGTTATTCAGTATAGCATCCATCCTGTTGCGTGTCTGTAGCTCCACTACCTCAACCAGAGTCTCTAAACTAACACCTATAGTTGAACCAGTCATCTCTATTAGTTTTTCAAGTCGATCTCTTTTTCTGAGACTGCCCCCCCCAACAAATGGTGGGGGGCGGCAGTAGCTCAGTGAGTAGAGCGGCCGTCCTTCAACCGGAAGGTAGTAGGATCGATTCCCGCTCGCCCCACAGTTCATACTGTCGTTGTGTCCTTGGGCAAGACACTTAACCCACCTTGCCTCCAGTGACTGTAACACTGGTAATGTAATGTAATGTAATGTAATGTAAGTAATGTAAGTCGCTTTGGATAAAAGCGTCTGCTAAATGAATAAATGTAAATGTAAATGTAACTGCAGCATAAAAAACAGAGTTAGCCATTACAGCCTGACGAAACATCTGAAGCAGTTTGTTGTCTACTTTGGCTTTGGCCTTTCCTATAAAGTGCGTGTGTGTTTATAAAACCAGTCCAGCTTGTTGTCTAGATGCACTCCCAGGTATTTATAGGTGGAAACTATTTCAGTGTCTACTCCACTGATGGTCACAGTTTGAATTGGAGGTGTATTGCGTCTGAAGTCAATCACCATCTCGGTGTTCAGAAAGAGACAGTTTTCTTGGCTCCATCTATAAAAGTTCTCTATAAGGCTCCTTTAATCCTCTTTCTGACCATTTTTGATACAAGCCACTATTGTTGTGTCATCAGATGTCATCAGAGTATTTTGTAGTGTATAACGTGAAGAGGAATGGAGCAAAAACAGTTCCTTGAGGAGCCCCTGTGTTAATGTGACATGAATGTGGCAAAATGAATTAGGTGTGTAATTGATGAGAATGCATGTGAGTAAAGGTATTTGGAACCAAACTGAAAAAATATCTGTCTGTAACTGTGCCAAGCTGTTACACTTTAAAATGATTCACTGTGTACAGATTTCCACAAACAAAAGGCACAAAACGAACCCTCAAATGTCACTCATGTGTTTAAAATGTAAATCAGTGGAAGGGACTTACACACTGGGTTTGGTCCTGTGATATTTTAAAAGACATGAGGAAAATATTTGGGGTGACTCTGCTTCTGGGCTATAAAGACAGTAATGTTGGTTCAGAATAACAGTATTCTGACATATGCTGTGCGCAAAAATATTCTCCTCTCCTGGATCAGCAACAAGCCCCCCACAAGGATGAGTAAACTAGTACTGACTCTCTTTACACTCCAAAAAGAGAAAGTTCACCTGGTGCTGCTGTAGCCTCGATGCTGAGCAATGCCATAGTGGTGGTCATTTTCTTTCTCTTTATTTTCTTTTGCTTTTGGACTGTGCTGGGCTGTGTTTGCTCGTCAATTGTTCATGTGTTGTATCTTTTTTCCTTGTAAAAAAAGGTTAAAACGTAAATAAAAAATTATATATTTTAAAGCAAAAGGGTTAAGAGCTACAGTACGATAATATCCATTAACATTGATATTTAACTATTAAACAATATGCAATCATGACATGCATTTTACCTCATTAAGAATTTTGTGCCTTTACCAATGTGTGTCTCAGTTTAAGTCTTTGATGAGGAAGCACAGGTTCTAAAACCAGCTGCGTGTACCCTATATGTTTGCATTAATAGAGCAGCCTATGAATAAATCATTGTTCATTGCATATACAAGCTTACTTCAAGGAATGGATAGAATGAAACTGAATCATACAAACACTGGCCTATTTTTAGCTTATCTTTTCCTAACTCTGGGCAAGTAGTAGTTGTCAAAACCAAATGAAACAACCTCATCATTTGAAGATGTCTCTCTTTGGTGCAGCAAAGGGCCAAAGAAGGAATACCCCTGCCCTCTGTTTCATCATCAACATTGTTGTCTTTAATTTGTCCTCGGACAGAGCTGAGGCCGTGGAGAGGGCAGAGCGGGGTTAGTGAGGGGTCATCTAAAAAAAAAAAAAAGGTCCTTCTAGAGATTACAGAGATGAGGCCAGGCACAGGGCGACCATCATCCATCAGCCTAAAATCAAAGACCTTATTGTGGGTCACATGTAGATCCAATCGATAATGTAACCCTCGACAATGTACTTCTAGAGCATTTGCACTAATCATATACATATTATGCAACAGTTCTTTAAGAGCACTGTATGTTTTACATACTTTCATGTTTTTCTTCATTTTCTTTTGCTCTGGGCTATAAAGAGCTTACCCTCCTGCACGTCAATCTCCTTCTCATTTGCGTGTTTTCTGGTTCAAAGGCAGTTCTTCCATATGATAAGGGGCAACTATTTGCCAAATGAGGGGGAAAACGGGGTCAGATGGTGAACGGGATAAAGTCCTTGGTGGCCACTTTTAGCTCCATGGTCGTCCCACATAGGGTTATGTTTTCCTGTTGCCACAAGTCAAACCACTGAAGTATTTATTTTTTTGCTAAATTTTATTGCAATTTATCTGATATTAAAAATAATTTATCCATCCTGCACACACAGAATGCATCAACAACATCAAGAACTAAATCAATATGGTTTCACAGTTGTTTCAAATAATCCCAGCACTTTCACAGGAGTTGTTTCAGTGCTCATAAAAATACTGACACCAAAAATAACAGCAACCATCTACAATATTATTTTTAGGTAATGTTTCTAAAAGAATGGTGCGTTACATGTTGGTATGGCAACTATGTGAACCACTATTTACTTCCCTTGTAACATTGGGGGCGTGAAGACAAAGACAAGACAAGACAGTGTATCCACTAACCCTTTTTACAAAAGAGACCTCTGTCCAGTACGATGAAGTACACAGTTGAAGTAATAGTATCTACAGTATAGACAGATAATTACTGTAATTATCTATTACCAATAAATAGTTAACCAAAGACACATCTCTACCATTTGCCACATACTCACAGGCCGTCTGTACTTGACCCCCTCACCTTTCTGGACTGGTTTGTGTTCAGTCGAGAACAAAAGATACACATCAGCAATGATTTCTCTAAATGGCTGTTTCAGGTCATTGGGAGAGCACTTAATTATTATAATGAGGTAAAAGAGAGGTCTTTAGAGAAAAGTTAACCAATTGGTCCGGGCAGTGGTGCGTTACAAACACCCGCCCACCGCAACAAACACAGTCAGGTCAGGTCTGTTTATAGCAAGCTTTCAATGAGGATGATGCCTGCAGATACATACACATTTACATAAGCTAGACGCAGCAGCATTTGTGAACTATGACAGACAAAATTATGAATAAAAACAATGTAAACAGACTATAGTGCAGTATAAAAAGTATGTATGGGTTGAGGCTGGATATAAGAAGTGCAACATCTCTTAGTGATTTTAAAATAATGATGCACTGACAGTGGACCAAATTGAACTGAGCTTGCGTTGACGAGCATTAAAGCAATCAATTTTCATATATTAAAAACAAATTCCATTGTTTCATATAAATCCAGCATGTTAATTTTTGGGTTGTCAGTTTCATTGCCTTGTGTTACAATATACTGACATTAATATTGTCACCAACTGTCACATTTTCAAATGTTTAAAAATCTTCAGCTTTAGTTTCAACAGTGTGATACAGATGGTCTGGTGAACAGAACTAATTCGGAGGGCCTATCAAAAAACACTTTCAGACAAAGATTGTGATAGGTGACCTGCTAATTATTTTCTATGACAATGACAAGTTAATTCCAATCAGAATATTCTGTACCATCAGTCTGGTAAAGAGATGTCTACAGTCCTATACGCCATTCCCACTCCCAAGTTCTGATAAAACAAATCTATAAAATACTGTTAAGTAGTGGTATTTTCACTGTTGTTTGGTGCAGCCATGTTCTTTACGAAGTAATGGTAGTTTCTTTATGTAACCACTGACCTCCTCTCAAGGGCTTGGTAACATCGACCCATCGAGCCGAGGATTACATTGCTTTTAGAGTCAAGTTGGATTTGTATGAGTTAGTGTACACACAAATATTGGGAGATTGAAGCTGCTGCATGAAGTAAGTGGAACGATTGAGAAATGAACATAAAAGGTTTACATTTTACAGACGCTTTTATCCAAAGCGACTTACATTAAGGTTCCATTCACCAGTGTTACAGCTGGAACAACACTTGAGGCAAGGTGGGTTAAGTGTATTGCCCAAGGACACAACGACAGTATGAACTGTGGAATCGAACCGCCTACCTTCCGGGTGAAGGACGACCGCTCTACCACTGAGCCACTGCGCCCCAGTTTACTCAAATGAAGTGTGAAACATGTTCTTGTGAACATATTCCGGGCAGATAGTATGTTAGCATACATCTACAGCTTCACCACTGAACACAAGGTCCTATAAACTTCTTTAATGTGGTTCATGTCATGATATATGATTAATAACTCACAGACACACAACGTGTGTGTCAATCTAACCCACTGCTAACAGGTTGTTAACAAGTCACATTAGTCTTAAACATGTACAAGAATACTGAAGATGTGTTTTATTAAGGCACTGTCAATGCTACAGAATAATACACAAAATAATATCAAATTGATTGTGTAAAATAATAAAATACAAACTGCAAAGCATTTTTCTCTATGGAGTATGAATTTGTTACGATGGTTTCCAAGACACAGCACGCAAAGTTCTAATTGTTGTGTTGAGACGATGGCACCACAGCAAATCAACACGTGTCAGCAGAAAGACTGACACACATACAGTGACAGATACAATATGATGTGGTGTCATGGCGGAGCCGCTGGAGGAGCAGTGGAAGGAGGCAGAGGAGGATGTGGAGGAGACGGTGAGCAGGTACGGACACACAGCCACACAGCACATAATTACTGGTTTTGTCAGACAACATCTGTTATGTCAACATTCCAGCCGTCAGTCTCGCAGGGGGACGAGCTGCGTACCGCCTGCAGAGTTCAGAGCTGTTCAGGCACACAGACATATGACGTATAACAAAAATATCAAATGCATTATTTATCCATTTTTTTTCTATTTCCTGTCAACAGGAGTAAATTATACCAGCAAACTTTTCCATTCAGTGGATTAAAGGTTAACTGATTAAAAGGGCTCACCAGCCAAACCTCCTCTCATGAGTCTTCGAGTTTTGAACTCCAGTCCTCCTCATGTCTACAATGTGAGTCCATTCCTCTTCTAACCCTGAGGAGGACTGGAGTTCAGATGATATTTTTATTAACTCTTGTAACTCATGCTAACATCTCCACTGGTGAGCCAATTAATCCACCCAGAATTGTTAAGAACAGGTGCTGAGGAAGTGACGATCCTGGCCACAGTAAATGCATAGGCCAGATTCACGGCGGCGTTGACGTTCTGCTGGTCCAAGACAACCACAACCTGCATAGGTTCTTTCTCAGGTAAAGGTTGGGTGAGACTGGAAGGTACAGTAGGAACAAACAACTGTGCAGAGGAATATTGAGGGGATGTGTTACCATGTGGGGTTAGCTGGGGACAGACCCTTTCCCTGCGCCTTTCTCTAAGCCTGTTATCCGGGTGTGTTGCAAGAGATATTAGCAATTCAAGGCTATTACTGTCATCTCTGACGGCTAACTCATCCTTGACATTTTCGGGTAACCACCTCATAAATGCTCCTTGCAGTGCTGTGTCATCCCACCCACTCTCAGCTCCCAGGAGACTGAAATCCACAGCATATTGAGCTACAGATGAAGAGCCTTGGCTGTACTAGCAACTGCTTAGCTGCTCCCTTTCCCTTAAGGGTATGATCAAAAAGTGTATGAGTAACAGCATAGTGACCTTTACTACTTTTAGTTTACAAAGAATTTAAAACTGGACCAAAACTGCCGTCATAACAATAAATGAAAAAAAAAATAATAATAAAAAAACAATAATAAAAATGCATTATATTTCTTTACTAATTTGTGCCATTGATGTTATATTCTCTGAGTTCCTTGATTCTATTGTCAAAAAGCATGCATTAAAGAGAAGGTCGAGCTGTGCCTAACCTCTCAGTGCACTTCCCCTCATCATTCAGCCTTAACGCTAGCATTAGGCTTATGCCTGATATTACCTCTCTGTTTGTCATCAATAAACAAATCAAAGACACTTTTATAAAATGATATATTTTTTTATAGTCTAAATAATGTATTTTATGTATAATATCTTTTCATAATATTTTTATAGATCTGACTTTGAAACCAGCCACAAACCCTACCGCACGTCACTGGACCAATGCAGTCCTGCAACTATCTCTACCTTTATCTCCTTTTCTTTAATTATGTTTCTCTTTTTGGCACTAATTCATGGTGTAAGCAGATGCATTTTTGTTACATTTCCAAAAGTATTTACTCACCTTTCCGAATCATTGAATTCAGGTGTTCCAATCACTTCCATAGCCTCATCTTAAAAATAAGCACCTAGGCATGCAGACTACTTCTACAAACATTTGTAAAAGAATGGGTCGCTTTCAGGAGATCAGCTTGGTACTGTGATAGGTAAGTCCAGTCTTAAAATTTTCTGGCTACTAAATATTCAATCCACTGTTAGTGGTACTATAACAAAGTGGAAGCAATTGGGAACAACAGCAACTCAGCCACAAAGTGGTAGGCCACGTAAAATCAAAGAGTGTGGTCGCATAGTGAGCAGCGGTCGCCAACTTTCTGCAGAACTAATAGCTACAAACCTCCAAACTTCATATGATCAGTGGTGTAAAGTACTCTGCCACTGGACTCTAGAGCAGTGGAGATGTGTTCTCTGGAGTGACCAATCACAGAGAACGGTACTTGTCTGACTGTAAAGTTTGGTGGAGCGGGGATTATTGTGTGGGTTTGTTTTTCAGGAGTTGGGCTCGACACCTTCGTTCCGATGAAAGGAACTGTTAATGCTTCAACATACCAAGACATTTTGGACAATTTCATGCTCCCAACTTTGTGGGAACAGTTCGGAGATTGCCCCTTTCTGTTCAAACATGACTGCGCACCAGTGCACGAAGCAAGGGCCATAAAGACATGGATGAGGGAGTTTGGTGTGGAAGAACTTAACTGGCCTGCACAGAGTCTTGACCTCAACCTAAAAGATCTCTTTTGGGATGAATTAGAGCGGAGACTGCGAGCCAGGCCTTCTCGTCCAACATCAGTGTCTGACCTCACAAATGTTTTGTGCACACAAATGTGCACTTCTGCACTTGAAGAATTCCCATGAACACACTCCTAAACCTTGTAGAAAGCCTTCTAGAAGAGGTGTTCTAGAAGAACATAGGCAGTGTCTGACCTCCTAAACCTTGATGGGCTATCCCATTAATTCCGTATCTATTGAGTTTCTGAAGTAATCTTTTATGATTTTGCAACACCTTTTTGCAGCGCAATGCCTTTTTCATAAAAGTTAATAGAAATAATTACAAAATATTTATTAAAATAATAATTTAAATTATCTATTTTTGTTGCTATTTTTTCTCTAATTTCATAATTGCCATTGCTGTGGAGTGCTTTATCTTAAACCCATATTAACTATTGATTAAAATGTTTTGTTTTTCCATAAATTTATTTAATCTTGTTACTGTTTTTGTAAAGAGGTACTACTTTTGTTATTTTCGTATTTTCTGGAAAAATGTCTGTTGTTAAAGAGAGATTACAAATATACGTGAATGGTTCAATGACAGATTCAACTGTATTTTAAGTAGTTATGTATTATATCTAAATCTTCACAGTAAGTTGATCTTTTGTTCCCACATCTTTTTTATTTTATTTATTTATTTTTTTTTTTTACAAATTTCAATATTTCATCTTTTTCCACACTGTCAAGGGAAATGCTCTTCACACAATCAATTATTGTATTTTGTGTTAGTTTGTGTCTTTTTTCTTTTGAGTTCATGTCCAAGACTGGAACACACTTTTGCAAAATATTTACAAATTTACAGTATCTATTTTTTTCCCTCATTATATATGTGATAATCTCCCTTTAGAAAGAATAGTAAACAAAAATTTAAACGCAACAATTTTTTTTATTTCTCACGAGTTGAACTCAAAGATAAAATACTTTTTCTTTGTAAACAAAACCTATTTCTTCAAATCAACAAATCTGTTCTACCCTCATTATATATGTGATAGTCTCCTTTAGAAAGAAAAGTAAACAAAATTTAAGAACAATATTTCTCACGAGTTGAACTCAAAGATAAAAGACTTTTCTTTGTAAACAAAACCTATTTCTTTTACAAATCTGTTCTAATCTGTGTTAGTGAGCATTTCTCCAAGATCCTCTGAGACCAGATCCACCTCACAGGTGCTGGCATATCAAGAGGCTGATTAGAGTATGATTACTGCACAGCTTTCTGCACAAACTGGACACTCTTAAGTTTGCAGTATTACACAGCACAATGTCACAGATGACTGTTTTTGACGTGCAGTTGGCATGCTGACTGCACAATCATGTTGCCTGTTACAATATGAAATATATAATAATTATAATAATTTTGATTTAATTAAGATCATTTAAATAATTTACGTTTTCTCAAATACAAGAAAAACAGTAACTAAATATTTATTCTGATTGTTTACTTACTTTAGTTCTACCTTTATCATACTAAGAAAGAGTTAATTTTACACTGCAACCTACTGTTAAAATGCAAAGCAGGCCTTTGCCAAGTTCAAATCCTCCTGTCTGCCTTGCTGAAGTGTCCTTGACCAAGACAAACTCCCCTCAGGCTGTCCATGACCTTTCATCTGCCTGTAGTGTCAGAAGGTCAGTCAAATAAGCAAAGGTTTGTCTGGATGCAACACTTTTACATCCACGTTTTAGGATTCCAGGTGACTCCCACCCTAGTGAATGTGTTTTCTTACCTGGTACTACCAGTTCTTTACCTTTGCACACAGCGCCTTGGGGCTAAAGCAAAGATAGCAGCTGCTCAGGAGCCTCAATACTCCCTACTTGGCCCTACAAATTTTAGGATGATCGTCAAAACTTGAGGGAACATTTTAGAATTTGTCAACAATTGTTGTTTGTTACGTATTACCATCAGCTTTGATCAATAAATATTGGATGCTTTGGAAGATGTGCATAACATCGAAACATCTGCGTGCATTTATTTGATTCCATGGAGGAACAATGAGCTGCATTATAAAGAAGACTTGTCAAGACAGAATCTTTTCTTGTACCGTTTGACTGACAGCTGGTCTGTCTGTTACATACCTGAATACAGTTCAAGAGTTCAGTTAATTCATGAACTCTGGAGGCACCACACCCAGCCAACGGCACATTAAAGTCGGCTGTGTGCGGTTGTTATTGTGTGCCTGTGCATTTCTGAGTACGGAGATGAAATCTGGATGCACAGGTGTTTTCATTTATTCCACCTGATTGGACCACTGCATGGGTGTGTGGAGATTGTGACTGACAGTCCAGTCGACCATACAGGTGTTAGCTCTAGAGAAACAGCACAGGCCTTTAATAAATAGCTATTTTTCAATTGCTGTATTCTCCACTGCACATTTTTCAGGGTAACTGAAAGAATGCTGTGGTCACGGGGAAGACTGTGCTGTGTTTAGAAATGAAAATAAGGGCATTTTCACATGCACAATGTGAATACAACATGAGAGATTGGGACTAAATTTTGTGGTCTTTAGTTAAGACTTAAAGAGACAGAAGACAGAAGCCCCTGGAGGGTGAGTGGAGGATGAGGCTTAAATACTACGGCTATTCACAGTATGAATCTTGTGGGCAAATTAAATGATTTTTTCGCAGCATTAGAGGCTAATGCACTAACAGCGACAATTTGGGAATGTACACATACGCACAACATAACCAAACACATGAAAGTAAAATACAAAAAAGCTGTGTAGACCCCTGTGCACTCCACTTACAGCACCAGCCACATGGCATTTACAGTGACTTTTGGCTGTGGCATGGCTGCTTGGAAGATCCTTTGGATCTTGTGACATCGTTCACACGCCACAGCACTTCGGCGGTATACTATACCCCAAAGATTATTTTACATGTTGTTGTCATTGTTAACGTAGGAGCCACCACCCTACTTTTTCAGGGGTTGTATGTACCAAACCACACCCTACTGACAAGAATTGGACCACATCATTCTGTGGAATATGTGGTTTTCAATACGTTGTGGGTCAGGGTCTGTTATTTGGGTGAAGGGTTACATGCCCAACACACACACATTTTTGGGTCATGCTGGGCCCATGGCCGAGTCAAATGGACCACGGCTGCATTCCGTCGCAAAGATTTGTGTTGATACATGCTTCACAGTGCTGCGTGGCTGTCTGGACTCCCGGCCTGCAAATCCAAACACAGAGGGGTCAGGACCTCGCCGTATTTGTTGAAGGCCAAGATAGGTGTCACTGCGACGGGGCTATAGCGGAGCAGCGCCAGGCATAACTGGTTCTGGAATGACAACAAACACAGGCCGAGTGTTGTACGGATAATTTGCTGGTGTTTTTCCCAAAGCTGGGGCTTAACTGACAACACAGGACGTTTAACTCGATTAGTGTTCGCTTTTTTAAATCAGTTTTATTTTTCACATAACATATTATTGCCCCTCCCACCCAGAACTTGAACTAAAACAGCCTGGTTTGGTTTAAACAGCTTTCCACCACCATCTTCAAACTGTTCTGAAATGTTATAATACCATGGCAGCTTTTTGAAGATAACCAGACTATTAATTTGCATTTTTATATAATATTGCCTTTATTTGATAGTAGACAGTACATGGGGGAGAGGGAGCCCCTGGTGGGACTTTAAATGATTTGTTTTGAAAACATTCCTCTTGAAAACTGATATTAGTTTGATTTTATGGTAACAGAGTGGAGCAAATTGAAATTGTAGCAGGTGAGGGTGTGGACATAGTCAAAGGAGTCCTCCTGAGGAAGAATCCTTGGGATCTAATGGTTTTGACGCTAGTGGTACTGTCAGGCAATAGAGTATACTGTGTGTATACGTATATAAAAGTCAGAGATTCTCATGTATACTCATCAAAAACCTTTATGGCATGCTAATGTTGCATAAACAGGGTGTGGCCTTGGTGAAAGGTGACACTGATAGAGTTACATTTTCGGCATCGACATCTTCGGTTTTGTTCTGTTTGATTCCTATTGGCTGAACATCACAACTGTACATGTCTTACTGTGATGTCGCAAACTTCAATTAAGTCATTCTACAAACATTGGAGTTAAAATGGCACCAGACCAAGTTCAAAATTACCAGTCGTGTATTTCTCACATGAAGGAAACCCACAGGCCACCTGCATTCATTCATTAAAGTAACAGTCCAAACTACAAAGATCTAATCTTCAGGTGAGTGGGGGCTATGGAGGAGAGTATGACACTATTAGAAAAAAGTGAAATCTATGCATTTAACTATAGGGTTGTTTTGATACTCAACACTTGCCAATATCGGAACCTCTTGTATTTGTTTGACCTCACGACTGAATGAGTTTACGTCCCCTTTTACTCTATGATGCACCAGAAATGTTTGGTCAGATTTTACTGAAGGATTAAACATGTAAATGTAGTTCTTTCAAGTGTCAAGTCATTAAAACAAGTCATTACATATACTATCTAAACAAAAATCAACATGGCACAAAAATATGTGTATGATTCATAAATGTCTCTCATCTGTTCTCAGTATTGACAAGTACTCTATTTAAAGTACATGTAATCATTGGAGAAGGTGGTGTTGGAACATCCCTAAGTTAAACTCTACACTTCACAAAGAGTCATGCAAAGCTCTGTCCAGACCTTGCTGGAGTACACTGACCACACATACTTTCTTACATTGTGCTTAAACATTTGTCTTTGTGCAACAACGTGTCCACTGTAATTTATTTAATACATAATTATTTCTTATAATACATATTTTTTTCTAATTCAACTACTGTAGGCCTTTAACATTTAAGAATAAAAACACTTTTAAAACACTTTTAAATTACCCTTAAGATTAAACCTTATTTGAGTTCTTGATAAAAGACACACACTCCCTATCTATTAAAGCAGAAGTGCTTGGTTAGCAGACCATATTTTCAGGCAGTGGAAAATACCAAAGAGAGGCTAATACGCAAAACGTACAACAAAACGTGCAACAAAATGTGTTAAGTTGAAAAGTTGAATGCTAAGAATCAGAGTATGTGGTAAAGCCATTGTAAAACTGGTTCAGACTTGCATTTTTATAGTGTCCCTGGTGTAAAAGCACAGCGGCCTGTTTGTGTGTCTTTGTACCAGTCTTGTTGTTGCTGGGTGCAGTGACCTGAGCTTACACCCTCTCTGTTCCCATTCGGGTAAATCTCACTCTATTAGCAACAAGTGGTCTGAAGCTCAGATCCTCCCAGACCTGGTGGAAGCTTTTACTGTCTGGTTAACCCTTACCATATCACTATAGATTTTGGTTAATTCCTTTAAAGTTTGCACTGGAGTGGCCTATTTAGCAGCCCTTTTTTTGTATTTAACCTTTAATAATAATGGATTGGATTTATATAGCTTTCAGGGCTCTCAAAGCACTTTACAGAGTCTATTATTCATTCACTCCACAGTCACACACTGGTGGTGGAGACGTGGCAGCCATTTTTCACCTACGGCCTATCCAAAGAGTCTCTCTAATCATACTTACACATTCATACAGTAGAGCCACAGACACTGGAAGCAAGGTGGGTTAAGTGTCTTGCCCACGGACACGACGACAGTATGAACTGTGTGGAGAGCGGGAATTGAACCGTCTGGTTACCATATACATATTGTATTGTATTGTATTACCATACATATTTAACCAGGTAAGTTAATTAAGCACCAATTGTCATCAGTGTTGGTCATCTTACTTCAAAAAAGTAATTAGTTACAGTTACAAATTACTTCTCCCAAAAAGTAATTGAGGTAATAACTCAGTTACTCAGCAAAGTAACTGAAGTTATTTTTTTGTTCTATAAGGGTATTACGTTCTATAACAGCTTAAATATCAAAGATGTTTAAATTAACTGATTGAAGAATAAAAACACTATATATAGTATTTTAGAACATTTTTATTTAAACTCAATAGATTGCAGTCGGCCATATGATATACATAGAAATAAAAACATACACACGTGGACAAAATTGTTGGTACCCTTCGGTCAATGAAAGAAAAACTCACAATGGTCACAGAAAAAACTTTATTCTGACAAAAGTAATAATAAATAAAAATTATATGAATGTTAACCAATGAAAGTCAGACATTGCTTTTCAACCATGCTTCAACAGAATTATTTAAAAAAATAAACTCATGGAACAGGCCTGGACAAAATTGTTGGTACCCCTAACTTAATATTTGGTTGCACAACCTTTTGAGGCTATCACTGCAATCAGACGATTCCTGTAACTGTCAATGAGACTTCTGCACCTCTCAGCAGGTATTTTGGCCCACTCCTCATGAGCAAACTGCTCCAGTTGGTTCCGGTTTGAAGGGTGTCTTTTCCAGACGGCATGTTTCAGCTCCTTCCAAAGATGCTCAATAGGATTGAGGTCAGGGTTCATAGAAGGCCACTTTAGAATAGTCCAATGTTTTCCTCTTAACCATTCCTGGGTGTTTATAGCTGTGTTTTGTCCTGTTGCAAGACCCATGACTTGCGACTGAGACCAAGCTGTCTGACACTGGCCAGCACATTTCTCTCTAGAATCCCTTGATAGTCTTCAGATTTCATTGTTCAAGACACCCTGTGCCAGATGCAGCAAAGCAGCCCCAGAACATAACAGAGCCTCCTCCATGTTTGACAGTAGGGACAGTGTTCTTTTCTCGATATGCTTCATTTTTCCGTCTGTGAACATAGAGCTGATGTGCCTTGGCAAAAAGTTCCATTTTTGTCTCATCTGTCCATAGGACATTCTCCCAGAAGCTTTGTGGCTTGTCAACATGTAGTTTGGCATATTCCAGTCTAGCTTTATATGATTTGTTTTCAACAATGGTGTCCTCCTTGGTCAACTCCCATGTAGTCCACTTTGGCTCAAACAACGACGGATGGTGCGATCTGACACTGATGTTCCTTGAGCATGGAATTCACCTTGGATCTCTTTAGAAGTCTTTCTGGGCTCTTTTGTTACCATTCGGATTATCCGTCTCTTTGATTTGTCATCAATTTTCCTCCTGCGGCAACATCCAGGGAGGTTGGCTACAGTCCCATGGATCTTAAATTTCTGAATAATATGTGCAACTGTAGTCACAGGAACATCTAGCTGCTGAGATGGTCTTATAGCCTTTACCTTTATCATGCTTGTCTATAATTTTCTTTCTATTCTCCTGCGACAACTCTTTCCTTCGCTTCCTCTGGTCCATGTTGAGTGTGGTACACACCATGTCACCAGGCAACACAGTGACTACCTGAAGCCCTAGAAATAGGCCCACTGACTGATTACAAGATTGTACACACCTGTGATGCTAATTAGTGCACACACCTTGAATTAACATGTCCATTTGGTCACATTATTTACAGTCTTTTCTAGGGGTACCATCAATTTTGTCTAGGCCTGTTCCATGAGTTTATTTTTTTTTAATAATTCCGTTGAAGCATGGTTAAAAAGCAATGTCTGACTTTCATTGGTTAACATTGATAGAATTTTTATTTATTATTACTTTTGTTTTTTCTGTGACCATTGTGAGTTTTTCTTTCATTGACCGAAGGGTACCAACATTTTTGTCCATGTCTGTATAAAAAATAAATATTGAAAATAAAATTCAATGGCAAAATTAAGTCACACAAATGTAAACTTGTGTAAAAATAAACAAAGGGAGACCTGGCCATTAAGTAGTGCAAATCTCTGTACCTGTAAATTATTGCACAATAAAGAGAACACAATCCAACTCTCTCTGTAGATTAACATGTTGTTCGTTCTCAAAGAAAATGAATAATACATTATTCTATTCTAAAATACTCCTCTCATCTAACAACTAAACCAGTGGTTGTTGCTGACACGTAAAATCGAGCGTTGCTTGTTTTAACAGTGGCTCTGTCTCCTTCACTGGAACTCAAGCTAGCTTGCTTTGGGGTTAGCAGCAGCAACAAGTGTCGTGTTAGCTTGTGTTGATGTGAGGTGCTTCAGAAGATTTGAGTTACTTGAGGCAGACGTGGATAGAGTCTTTTTTCCTGGACATAGCATGTTACAGAAACATTCTTGCCTTTAATTTCAATTAACGAGAAGTAGTGCCGGTACTTCCAGTTCGAGAACGCCACCTTTGAATTTCCCCGGCTCCATTGTCGCTGACGCTGTCTTTTGTTTAGTGTTAGTTGGAGCGCACAGTGAGACCGCGTCAGCCAATCATCACTTTTGCAGCAGTGTCATCATCCTCACCCCTGCTCTCTCCAGCAGCAGCTGATGTGTAGCCAAAGCATGACACCTCGCGCTTTATTCAACCAAATTGTAGTAACGCAACACTTTACATTCTCAGTAACGATAACGGTGTTACAGCGATGGGAAAAGTAATTAATTAGATTACTCCGTTACTGAAAAATTAACGCCGTTAGTAACGCCGTTATACTCTAACGCCGTTACTTCCAACACTGATTGTCATATACAATGATGATTAGGATTGCAAAAGCAAGACTTGACAGCTAGCTTTTTAATATATTTATTATTTTACATTGTTACATCGTATTCAGCTCAACTCAGAATCACAAACATGCTTTGTAAACTTGCAGTGGGAAGGACATACACTGAGAACATGGCACACTCCTGTATAAATCTAAATATACAGCCTCTTGCCCCTTTATTAGCCATACCTTGCTAGTAAGAGGTTGACACACTTACAGACGCTGTCCCAAGTCCGCCAGTCCACTAGATGAGAACAATTATTACTTTTTAGTTTTGTATGGACCGTATCAGTCAGCAGTAGAAGATGAATAGTGGTCAGTGATAAAAGACAAACTTTAAAGACAGTCTGTGAACCTTAACCTAGATTATATTTTAAAATGCCAAAACTTCAATCTTAGTCTCTCAACAGGTTACATGTGGCTCTGATCACTGTAAATGCTACTATTATGACCATTGTACACTGATTTACTGTATGTGTGAATTGAAAGAGAAAATCCTCAAATCTAAATACGAAATGTTTTGACAATATGGATGGAACAGGTTTAGTTTAGGCTCAAAGATGGAGTGGCCAATAACAGTCATTTTCTCTAAAGCTCATTAGCCCTGAACATTGGGATAACATCTAAAACAAGCATGGCTGCTCCAATAACGTATTCAAGCCTCTCACACACACTTGTTCTCCAGGGTCTACCCTGAGGTCAGCAGTCGGTCGGCTACAAAGCACTTTTTCTGTCTCATTTCTCAGGCTTTTTTAGTTTGACTGTAGTAAAATGGTATCCTGACTCAGTCAGATAGAACTGCTCCACAGAACATAGTGGGGCGCAGTGGCTCAGGTGGTAGAGCGGCTGACCTATAACTGGATGGATGGTGGTTTCATTCCTGCTTAGTTCATACTGTCGTTGTGTCCTTGGGCATGACACTTAACCCACCTTGCCTCCAGTGTCTGTGGCTCTGGTATGAGAATGTTTGGAGATCGGAGAGCCCATTGGCACAAAAGGGGTCCACGTCTTCACCACCAGTGTGTGACTGTGGAGTGAATGAATAATGGACTCTGTAAAGTAGTTGTATTTTACTTCTTTTTTTTTTTAGTTGAGTTTACATTTCACTCTGATTACCACTTTTATTTGACATATTTTGCATATTTTGCTTAGATGAGAAGATAAGAAGACTATTGACCAAATAACACATATTACTTTTTGAAACAAATACTTCAAATGAAACGTTGAAAGTCAGGTTGATTTCCCAGCAGAACGATTTAGAGTTAGCAGGAGTACTGGGTTTAAATATAATCCTGAACTCAGAGTTAACATACAAACCCATTTCCAAAAACGTTGGGTTAGGGTAATAAAAACAGAATGCAATGATGTGGAAGTTTCAAATTTAAATTTTTTATTCACAATAGAATATAGATGACATATCAAATATTGAAAATGAAACATTTTGGATTTCATGAGAGCTACACATTCCAAAAAAGTTGGCAAGTAGCAATAAAAGGCCGGAAAAGTTTAATGTACATATAAGGAACAGCTGGAGGACCAATTTGCAACTTATTAGGTCGATTGGCAACATGCTTGAATATAAAAAGAGCCTCTCAATGTGGCAGTGTCTCTCTGAACTCAAGATGGGCTTTCCCCCAATGCTGCAGCGAAAAATAGTGGAGCAATATCAGAAATTAGTTTCTCAGAGAAAAATTGCAAAGTGTTTGAAGTTCTCATCATCTACAGTGCATAATATCATCCAAAGATTCCGAGAATCTGGAACAATCTCTGTGCGTAAGGGACAAGGCCTTAAAACCAGACTGGATACCCTTGATCTTCGGGCCCTTAGATGGTACTGCATCACTAACAGGAATGCTACTGTAATGGAAATCACAACATGGGCTCAGGAATACTTTCAGTGAACATTGTCGGTGAACACAATCCACCGTGCCGTTCACCGTTGCCAGCTAAAACTCTATAGATCAAAAAAGAAGCCAAATCTAAGCATGATCCAGAAGCGCAGGAGTTTTCTCTGAAGCCAAGGCTCATTTAAAATGGACTGTGGCAAAGTGGAAAACTGTTCTGTGGTCAGACAAATCAAAATTTGAAGTTCTTTTTGGAAAACTGGGACGCCATGTCATCCAGACTAAAGAGGACAAGGAAGTTTTCATTAGCGCTCATCATCTGCCTCTCTGATGGTATGGGGTTGCATGAGTGTGTGTGGCATGGGCAGCTTACACATCTGGAAAGGCACCATTTTTTTATTATTTTATTTATTTATTTATTTATTTATATAGGGCTTTTCCACCTAGTAGGCACTCAAAGCGTTTTGTAGGCACTCAAAGTGCACTGAGTCAACCATAAATGATGAAAGGTATATCCAAGTTCTAGAACAACATATGCTCCCATTCCAGATGTCGTCTCTTTCAGGGAAGACCTTGCATTTTCCAACATGACAATGCCAGACCACGTACTGCATCAATTACAACATCATGGCTGGGTAGAAGAAGGATCCGGTTCTGAAATGGCCAGATCTTTCACTCATAGAAAACATTTGGGGCATCATAAAGAGGACGATGCGACAAAGAAGACCTAAGACAGTTGAGCAACTAGAAGCCTGTATTAGACAAGAATGGGACAACATTCCTATTCCTTAACTTGAGCAACATGTCTCCTCAGTCCCAGACGTTTGCAGACTGTTATAAAAAGAAGAGAGGATGCCACACAGTGATAAACATGGCCTTGTCCCAACTTTTTTGAGATGTGTTGATGCCATAAAATTTAAAATTAACTTAGAATGAGACCTTTTCTCAGTTTAAACATTTGATATGTCATCCATGTTGTATTCTGAATAAAATATTGAAATTTGAAACTTCCACATCATTGCATTCTGTTTTTATTGTGAATTTGTACAGTGTCCCACCTTTTTGGGTATCGGGTTTTGTAGTTGGTTCTAAAAGCAGTTTTTTTTCTGTCAGTAAAGCTAATACACTACTGTAGAATTCTTTTGGCTATTTTATTTACGAGCTGCAGCTCTTTGTTTATGTTAGCAAGATGAATACAACATGAAGAGACACTCACCTTTCGAAAAACTTCACGTCATGACCCAAGGGTTCACACAAGGGTCAACATCACAAACCCCGAAGGTGTGCAAATACATCCAGACCTCTGACTGAACTGCACTTACAAACCAGGTCATTATTCTATTAAGCAACAGCTTCAGGTGTAAAATGTTGTTGTCTGCAATTGCTTAAACACTTTTCCATTCCATTTTCTTTGTTGACTCATTTTCAAATGCTTATTCTGTTACAGATTGCTTGGGGCTAGAGCCTATCCCAAATGCTTTCAATGCGTAGCGGGAAACATCCTGGATAATTGCCAGGGCTAACACCTGACCCACAGACATTTATTTACTCTCACATTATAACTATGGGCAATTAAGAGGCACCAATCACAGATACGCAACATAAAGGAGGATATGAAGACCACTGCCTCAGTCTACCCCCATTCAAGTTTACATTTCCCGTAACCCTGATTACATTACAGCAGAAAATTACTACTAATAAACATAGCCTGGTAAATATCTACTAATAAACATAGCCTGGTAAAGCATTTTCAAATTTCATTTTAGGTTAAGTTGACAGTTTTGGTTATGGTAAAAAGAAAGAACTGACTTATATAGTGTGTCTGTGCTTTGACAGTAATGAGGAGCAGACTTAACTGTAACGTAACACATTGTGTTAAGCAGTGAAGCTGCTGAACCCAGGAGTTCCACAGAACAGCCTGGTTTCAATATAACCACAAAAATAATAAAATAAAGAGGTACACTTGTGATGTCACAACTAAGCTAAAAGCAAAAAAAAAAAATTTGTTAGATTAAGACTATATTATGGGCTGCCAGGTTTCAAGGGACCATCCTCCTCCTTCACATTTACACCAAAAATTACATTAGCCACTTACATAGTGCCACCAATCTTTGCCCAAGCCCCTAAATCCAACCCTGTAATGCTTTATACTCCTCATTTGGATAAAGTTACAAATCTAACAACTGTAAAGTTACAGTTGTTAGATTTATATCACTACAAATAGTTGTAGCATGTGTGCATCAAAAATAAATGACTTCAGGTTGCTTTATTCACTTTTGATGTTGCTTTTGATTAGCTACGACAAAATGCAATTGTATCTACTGTATCCTCACCCTTAACCAGATTTGGTTTTAGAATGAAACATTTTTTTACATCATAACCTTATTACCTCTGACTTTTTGGATAAAACAGCCGAACAACTAAGACAACTGTATTTTAGCACATATCTACATTAAAGATAAGAAAAAGATAGAAACATTAAATTTTGTAAATGAGGTTGCACAGAAACACACAACCCTAACACTAAGCTTCACACTCTTAGACAAACATCACATATACTTAGAGCGACCAGCCCCACCCTCAACTGTTGAAGTAAAACAGTGATTAGAGTTTCAACTCTTCACCTCCAGCCGGCTGAGCTGCCACCGGCAGTGATTACAGGCGTGGAGCAGACGGGCGGCGTTCCAGCCTCATGGCCTGCTTGCGTCAGAAGGGACTGTGCCTTCCTCTTGTGGCGAAGCGTGTGCCAATACTCACGTAAACACGTTCAAAAGTTAAGCAGCCGCAACCACAAATATTGTTTGTGTAAAACAGAGGAGAAGCAGGTAAGTGCAGGTAACCGCTGTTAAACAATTATATCAAATCTAGCATTCACACTAAACAGAAGATCACGTTTATATTTATATTACTGTTTTCCTCAAATGCTTTAGCACAGTTTTATAAACAATTCAGCATATCTCTGAACTCAATGCATTTGTCAAAACTCTTCACTGTGTTTGTGAAAGGTAGTTTTTCACACAAGACATTTAGTTTCTGTTTCAAAAAGTTACTTTTGTTGTCACTGACTAGAGCCCCCAAATATAAGTTTTTTCACAGTTTGCACCACAGTGGGCAAAATCTAAAGACACATTTTCAATGTTGAGTCACAAATAATGCTTATAAATGGTCCCTAAAATTACATTCATGTTAAAAGTATGAAAAGAAAAATAATTTCATCCCCAAAAATCTGTAACTCTTTACTTTAGGCAGGGTTACTTGCAGTTCTGAAAACTGAATGAAGCATTTCCCTCATGTGGCTGAAATGGGGCAACAATGGTTTAAAACTGTGGGGACTTTGATGATTTCACTGAGAATCAGATTTTGACTTTTTTTTAGTTAACCATAGCTACAAGTGATTTTGTAGAATTGTACTTATTCCAAAAAATGTGCTTAAACCTTTGAAAGCATACCACAAAATAATGCAATTTGTATAAAACAAAGAGAAAAAATTTACTGTTTTGAAAGCCACACTTACTGTTCAGAAAAACAATGATGACAAAACTGTTGAGAATGCAGAGGGAATATTCCTCTGTTGTTACCACTTGATTGTTGTCATGAGTGCTGGGCTCTCCTTCCTCCCTCCTCCTTGTAAGAACACAAATATAGAAACATGTCGCCATCTAGTGGCACAGAGCAAGGGTCTTTATTGCATTTTTATTTATTTAGTTCCTGAAGATCCTTTTAAATACCCAATAATTAGATTGATTAACTGCTTTAAGTAAGGTAAGAGAATCTTACAGACAGAAGTAATAGAAATTATTTTTTTTATCTTGATATTAGAGAATGTGTTTTACATGATATTTTAAATAATTATTCTTGCCTTTTCTGGTTCAGTCACCAAATAATATAAAGTCTACACAGCCATTATTTCAATCTTGCTTTAAATGGCTCTTCAAATCTACCACAGAACTATAACGGGTTTAAGATATTGCAATTTGTGAATGATCTGTGTTAAAATTTTCTAGTGAATTTTCTAATTTTCTAGATTCTAGTGATATTTGATAAATGCTTTTTGGGTTTCCGGTTTTCAACTTATCTTTCTTAAAACAGTGAAGCCAGCAGGGGGCCCCGTAATGGAAAGATTCATTTGAGATTGTTACTGTACCATATTAATACAATATCTGGTTTATTAAGGGCTCCATTAAGAGACATTAGAAGAATCTCCTACCGCTGTGATAAAAAAATATTTTCTAGAGACGAATCTATTTAAATTTTTTGTGCGGAAATAACAGCAACTATTGTGTTTTGTGGGAATTATATATATATATATATATATATATATATATACTGCAGAAAAAAATGGGTCCATTACTGAAGGATTTTTAGAAGAACATGTGTTGAGTGGTGAGGTTAGCTAATGATTGATGTGATGTAACGCTAAGTTAACAGTTTTTCCACTTTTGACAAAAAACTGAATGCCATTCTCTAAACCAAACAGTCAACTGCTTAAACACATCTGTCAGACTTAAACACAATTTACAGTTTAAACACAGTCAACAAAATCCTTTTAGGCTTTAATGCAAAACACTGAACACATTCTCACTCAATAAAACTCATGTGACATTCTGAGACACACATGAGTAAAAAAGATAACGACAGGAAGCAGAAGTTGGCCACAATTAACACACTGCTGTCTCCACTAACACTCAACCACTCAAAACTGAAAACACTTGTTACTAAATAACTGAAACTTATTTAAAGACGGTTCTGAGACACACGTGAGCTGCATCTTCTATAGATTCTTTTAGGACAAGTACTATGGACCTAAAAAAAAAAAAAAAAAAAACATTCGTTGCTAAAACACGCCAGAGATGCAGTAACAAGATTACAGTAGTAAAGGTATTTTGTGCACACAATATGAGCCAGTGCATTTGTGAATGTGTTGGTACTGTAATACTAATCCATATGACATGCATTTATAAAGTGCTTTTTTGTCACCCAAAGTACATCATGATCCCATTTACACACATTCACTCTGTGGTGGTGGTGCTCTAGGTACACCAACGGCCTCAGCCTCTCCGAACACCACCAAACATATTTGGTTTTGCTCTGTTGTGTGTTAGTTTTGACGACAGAATGTTAAATATGCCAACAGTGGAAAGTCAAAGGTTATGTTAAATTAGTTTCAGTTTATAAAATTGTGTTAGAGGTGTAGAGAAATGTGTTTAAGGTTTAAGGTTGAAGTGACTTGACACAATCATGTGCATGTGACCACAAAAAAGGTTTTAAAAGCCTTTGTCATTGTGCTGAGAAGTCTAAATCTGAAATGAAGCCCATGCGTAAAAACATCCATAAGCTAGAACTGGAGTGGTTCTGCTTGCAGAGAGAGGACTGGTGGAGTGGCGTGGGAGGAAGGCGGCTGTGACTTGTGACCGGGACCCAGTGATGAAAGCAGTCATTACCTGTGTGCGGCGGGATGTGGAGGCAGCGAGCCACCTGACCACGGCGTGAGCGCGTCACCCCACAGAGGTGAAACTCTGAGTCATATCAGGACAGTCGCACGGGACACGCACCGTCTTTCCAACAAAGACCGACTGACAGAGCACCGGGAAGAAATTCCGGATTTATGATTAGATAAAACAATCACAGCGATGCTCTTCTGTGGAGTTATTTTATGCGCGTAAAATCTGGACAGAGCTTTTGTTTCTTGGCTGACCGGGATAAACATATCTGAACCAAGAAAGGAGAGATTAAAAAATGAGTTTGTTGGTGACAGAAAGTATTTGTTCACTCCTTGTTCTTTTATAAATGATCGTAGCGCTCTTTGAGCCTTTATTTAAAAGCGTATTGTGTCAACGCGTTGATATCCAAACCCACTTTTGTGTGTGAGATGGAAAACTCCTCGCTGTGGACCAATTTCAGCCGTGTCTTTTCGGAGCTGGATGGGACAGCGGAGGAGGGAAAGGACGGGGAGGAGGGCGGCGCGGGGAGAGGCGGTCTGCGCGTGCTCGTGGGCTGCGTGCTTTTTCTGCTGATCGTGTCCACGCTGCTCGGGAACACGCTCGTGTGTGCCGCCGTGGTCAAGTTCCGTCACCTTCGCTCCAAAGTCACCAACTTCTTCGTCATCTCACTGGCCGTGTCCGACCTGTTCGTGGCCGTGCTCGTGATGCCGTGGGAGGCCATTACCGAGGTCACGGGCACGTGGCTCTTCGGACGCTTCTGCGGCGTGTGGATCGCTTTTGACATTATGTGCTCCACGGCGTCCATCCTGAACCTGTGCATCATCAGCGTGGACCGCTACTGGGCCATCGCCAGCCCCTTCAAGTACGAGCGAAAGATGACCCACAGAGTGGCCTTCGTCATGATCGGAGTGGCCTGGACTCTGTCCATCCTCATCTCCTTCATCCCCGTTCAGCTCAACTGGCACCAGGAGGTCAGGGAGCAGCTGGTGGATGTGGTGAGCTTCAGCACAAACTTCACTGGTCACAGGTGAGTTTAACAATTAAGTGGCTCTAGTGGAAGGAAATGCCAAAAAGGCGTATGCAAAATAGGGACCTGGTCTCTAACACACAACAGACAGTGACAAACAGTAAAACAATCTCACAACACATGAAGACATACAGTAGAGTATTTGCATTAAGTGTTCACAGACTTGATTGGATTTAAGCCATTGTTTTACTTAAACATTAAACACTATCCAATCTGCAAAAAGAAAAACTGAATTTTGGTAACAAACAAAACGTTAACGCTTATTCACTGAAATACATTCTCCTGCTTGATTTATTTAATGACTTATTTATTTTTTAGAAATGTTTCACTCCAGAGAAAAATATAAAATAATGTGCAAATTCTGGTATTTCAAAATAATAAAATAAAAAACAAACAAAATCTTTACAAAATAACAAATTAAGGAACAAGAAACAAAAATTTCCAAAGCTCACTTTTTTCACAACATAAAGCTTTCGAAACCAATCCCTACAGAAGGTCTCTGTGTTTGAACAGTACAGTTGTTTGCTCTGTGTGTGAGCCAAACAGGGCTGTCCATCCTCTTCAGTTTCAACCCTGGAGACAGTAGCTTCTGACATTTGTCTGGTTCGGCTGGACCAACTCCTCCCTTAACCCTGTCAGATATGCCTTCAATGCAGACTTTCGCAACAACTCTGATAAAGTCTCTTGGAGTTAGAGAAAATGCATAGAATATGTAGAATAAATGGTAAAAAAATGTAAGTAAGGGTAGCGCTACTTCTTCACAAATCTACTCAAGTAAAAGAAAAAAGTATGGTGCAGTAAATCTACTCATCAAAGTACTTTTTTTTTTTCTAAAAGTAAATGTAACTGAGTACTACCCACCTCTGTTTGTCATTTATGTTCATTTGGGTTAATCACTGTGATCAGCCAGTTAGATTTAAAATCTCACAATGAGCATAAAAAAACCCAGAAAACCCTTTAGAACAATACTACATTTGTATTTGGAACGCAATGAAATATAAAGTAATAATATTTCTCATCAAACCTTCAACTGACCTCAGTAACTCCTCACCTCTGCCAACAGCAGCAGCCCCAACAGCAGCAGCAGCCCCAACAGCAGCAGCAGCCCCAACAGCAGCAGCCCCAACAGCAGCAGCGCCGGTGTCAAGAGCTGCGTGGCCAACTTGAACAAAACCTATGCCATTTCCTCGTCCCTGATCAGCTTCTACATCCCCGTGGTCATCATGATTGCCACCTACACCCGCATCTACCGGATAGCCCAGACACAGATCCGCCGCATCACGTCTCTGGAGCGGGCAGCGGAACAGGCCCACAACCAGAACCAAGGATATGGCGTGAACCAGAACCAGTCACACAGACCCAACGATGAAGCCTCCTTAAAGTCTTCATTTAAGAAAGAGACCAAAGTCCTAAAGACACTGTCCATCATCATGGGAGTCTTTGTGTTCTGCTGGCTTCCCTTCTTTGTTCTCAATTGTACAGTCCCCTTCTGCGACCCACCCTGTGTCAGCGACACCACCTTCACAGTTTTTGTCTGGTTCGGCTGGGCCAACTCCTCCCTTAACCCTGTCATATATGCCTTCAATGCAGACTTTCGCAGAGCCTTCACAACCATCTTGGGCTGCAATAGGATCTGCACAAACAACGCAGTAGAAGCGGTCAACTTCAGCAATGAACTGGTTTCCTATCACCATGACACAACGTTCCACAAAGAGACTCTGGTCCCAGCGCACTCACTGCAGCACCCACATGTAATCAATATTGATACAGACTGCTTAGAGGACATGAGTGCGCAGTTTGACGAGGTCTCCATCATCTCAAACTGTTCCAGGAGCCACAACAGACTGCTGCTCCCTGCCAGCGTCCAGCTGGAGGACGACCCTGAGATCTCTTTAGACACCATTACACCGTTCACACCCGAAGCCCCTCTGGAGTGTAATGCACTCATACCTGGACAGGTGCACCAGGACGACTAGGACACCTGCCCTGCCTTTAATGACTCACTGTAATGGTTTCATTTAGAATAATAAATGTGTCTGTTTATTTGTTTTAAAACGTGTTGTGTCTAAGTCACTATGGACTTAATAAAAAGCCAAAAGAAGAGCTTTGATTCCACCAATCGGTTTGTGCGTTGGTCTAGTTAATTTTAGCTGGTGTTACAGCTGTCAATCAAACTCTGGTGTTAATTAATGAGCTGTGCATAGTATACCTGAAAAGCATTTCAGACCACTGGACTGAACACATTAGCCATGATTTGGCCCAGTTGCACAAATTCTACTTTGGTGATTTCAATTGACTGCCGTATCAAGGTGAGTGGTACATCATTCTGAATTAGGAGGACAGATTTTGGACGAAGAACTTGTGGAGGTTTTGGGTCTCACACAGACACAGTTGGAGATTTGACAATGCTGTACTTAAGCACAATGCTTGGTAGTCTTTTTGTATTGTGTGTGGTGTATATTTTGCGACACTGGTACTGTTTCTTTCTTTGGCAAATTCCAACAAGAGTCAGCGTGACTTTGTTTTCTCTGTTGAATAAGTAAAGAAAGAGAAAATGCTTAAGCAACAACACATTCAGCCAAAACCCAGTTGATGCACTTCTGTTATAAACACATCAGTTAATGGATAACAATGACAAAACATCCCAAATGATATTGACATGATATGTGGATGTGTACTTGGGAAGTCAAAGAAATATGATGTAACAAAATGATCAACTTTGGTCTGGTTTGGATTTCAGGTGTGATAATGCCAGTGTTGTTCAGGCAAATGGCAAACTGACAACAATAAAACAAGTGAAATACTCATTTTAAACCTTTGTACTATTCAACACTGATTTTGAAAATGATTACTTTGCCCAATGTCATGAATAAATTACGTCCATAAAATGTGACAAAATTTGTGAATTCAGGCCTGAGTTAATTAAAGGAGGTAGTTAAGTAATAACTCTGTGTAGCGGCTGTCATTGATGGTGCATTCAAGGACTCTCCAGCATACATCTACATAACTGAAATCACATGTTTAATCAGCGCTGTCTCTTTGCCTTTCTAAGGTGAAATTACATTTAATAAATTGAAGATTTATAGGCCTGACATTTCAAGGGCGTTTCACTAACTGTACCTTTGGTGTATAACTTGTTTTTCTAAAAGACATACTTAAGAACATACTCATATACGAGGATATGGGCCACTTTAAAAAATATTTTTTTCTGAGGGTTCAATTCGAAGAGGGAAAAAAAAATTCAGTTGTTCCACTGCAGAAGATGTACTTGGGTGTGACTCACATCAAAAAACGTACAATAATATTAGTTACTGGACACGTATCATGAAGTTTATTGTATGTCATTATTAACCCTCAGGCCCCCCTCACACTTTTAATAATAATAATAATAATAAAAATTAAAGCCGCAAGCGGCGATAAAGGCCCTCGCCTCCCTTGAGACCGCGGGGACACATATATTCGGAGGATTGCATGTCGTGCTTTAAAGCAAATTTGGAGCTGTTTAGATGAAAACCCTTTAGCACAAAGTGTACGATTTAGGTGGTCATGTATTCCACCCAACATTTTCTGTTGAGAAGGATCCTGGCAATTGGGAAATGGCATTTATTTCCCAATAGTTGCCTCTTCACAGACTCATTACGACCACAGCCACAAATCTATCAAAAAAGAAATTGATAACTTTTTTTTGCACACGTGTCTAGATGATACTCACCAAATTTGGAGCTGTTTAGATGAAAAGCCTTTAGACACAAGGGGTGCAATTTAGGTGGTCACGCATACACCCAACATAGTAGATTTCCTGTTGAGTTTACGATATGGCTGTAATACATTTTCTGTTCGCCCTGAGGTGTCCTATGGATGTACCAAGTTTCATTTTTCTACGTTGGAAAAAGTTACTTTCACTTTCCATAGGCCCAATGTATTTTGACTTTTGTAGTGGTCGCCACTGAGTCATTTTCATATTTTTTTCGACTTCAAATACATAAATTTTTCGCCGAGCTTGAAGTCTGGGACCAATAAAAATGACTTTTAGTTGTTCGTTTACTGGGTTAAATTGAGGATCATTTTGCAGAAAAATTATAATAAAAAATATATACCGAATTATAATAAAAAAATATAACTCGAGCAAAAAGTCTAGAAAAACACTTGTCTCTTTTACATACATGTGTTTAGCTCATTTTGCCCAAGTTTGGTGTCTGTGGAATGAAGCAGCTTTTTCTGTGTACTTTTAAAAAGAGGTGTATTTTAAGTCGGTTCACATTTTCAATTCAAAATGGCCGCCTTCCTGTGTGTGATAGGGTGTGGTCCCCATTGGCTTTTTGTTCATAAGCCCATGGTGGATGTGTGTACCAAGTTTTATTTGCCTACAACAAACTAAAAATTTCACTTCCCATTGACTTTTTCACATTTTTGGGACGTTGCTATGGCAACACATTTATAGATAGGGGTGGTTGTCATTGGCTTTTATGCTCGTCATGACATAAGAGATGTGTGTACAAAATTTTATGTCTCTATGACAAACTAAATTCTTGGGTCCATTATAAGTTTGTAGGGGCGCTGGAGAGCCATTTCTAAAGATAACCCTTTTATTTACATATTTTTGTGTTCAGGTCATGAATGTGCACAAACGCCTTTTGGGTCCAACTCGATCCGAGAAGGCGTTTGAGAGTTAAGAGACGTTTTATTTTCACAAAATGGCCACCTCGTTACAGGCTTGCCACACCCATACCCGATAAGATATCAACAACAAAGTCACAACTTTGGTTGGCACACGTGTCTAGATGATACTCACCAAATTTGGGGCCATTTAGATTAAAACACAATGATTTGCATCTTTCTGCGCAAGTGCGATTTTAGTGGCGCGCGTTTCACCCCACATGGCGGACTTCCTGTTAAGTTTAGGGTGTGACTGTCATTGACTTTTCTGTTTGCCCTGAGGTGTCCTATGGATATACCAAGTTTCATTTTTCTACGTTGGAAAAAGTTACTTTCACTTTCCATAGGCCCAATGTATTTTGACTTTTGTAGGGTCGCCACTGAGTCATTTTTCGTATTTTTTTCGACTTCAAATACATAAATTTTTGCCAGGCTTGAAGTCTGGGACCAATAAAAATGACTTTTAGTTGTTCGTTTACTGGGTTAAATTGAGGATCATTTTACAGAAAAATTATAATAAAAAATATATACCGAATTATAATAAAAAAATATAACTCGAGCAAAAGTCTAGAAAAACACTTGTCTCATTTACATACATGTGTTTAGCTCATTTTGCCCAAGTTTGGTGTCTGTGGAATGAAGCAGCTTTTTCTGTGTACTTTTAAAAAGAGGTGTATTTTAAGTCGGTTCACATTTTCAATTCAAAATGGCCGCCTTCCTGTGTGTGATAGGGTGTGGTCCCCATTGGCTTTTTGTTCATAAGCCCATGGTGGATGTGTGTACCAAGTTTTATTTGCCTACAACAAACTAAAAATTTCACTTCCCATTGACTTTTTTCACATTTTTGGGACGTTGCTATGGCAACACATTTATAGATAGGGGGTGGTTGTCATTGGCTTTTATGCTCGTCATGACATAAGAGATGTGTGTACAAAATTTTATGTCTCTATGACAAACTAAATTCTTGGGTCCATTATAAGTTTGTAGGGGGCGCTGGAGAGCCATTTCTAAAGATAACCCTTTTATTTACATATTTTTGTGTTCAGGTCATGAATGTGCACAAACGCCTTTTTGGGTCCAACTCGATCCGAGAAGGCGTTTGAGAGTTAAGAGACGTTTATTTTTTCACAAAAATGGCCACCTCGTTACAGGCTTGCCACACCCATACCCGATAAGATATCAACAACAAAGTCACAACTTTGGTTGGCACACGTGTCTAGATGATACTCACCAAATTTGGGGCCATTTAGATTAAAACACAATGATTTGCATCTTTCTGCGCAAGTGCGATTTTAGTGGCGCGCGTTTCACCCCACATGGCGGACTTCCTGTTAAGTTTAGGGTGTGACTGTCATTGACTTTTCTGTTTGCCCTGAGGTGTCCTATGGATATACCAAGTTTCATTTTTCTACGTTGGAAAAAAGTTACTTTCACTTTCCATAGGCCCAATGTATTTTGATTTTGTAGGGGTCGCCACTGAGTCATTTTTCGTATTTTTTTTTCGGCGTCTTCAAATACATACCATTTTTGCCGAGCTTGAAGTCTGGGACCAATATAATGACTTTTTGTGCATGTTCACTGGGTCAAATTTAGGATCATTTGGTCACAATAAAGATAAAAAAAAAAAAAAAAAAAAAAAAAAAAAAATCCGAGCAAAAACAATAGGCCCTCCCGGCCATCACCGGCTCGGGCCTAATAATAATAATGGTTGGCTTTATATTACACTTTTTAAGGCTCTCAAAGCGCTTTACAGTCTCCATTATTCATTCACTCCACAGTCACACACTGGTGGTGGAGACATGGATGACATTTTGCGCCTATGGACTCTCCGACCTCCAAACATGCTCACACATTCATGCACCAGTGCCACAGACACTGGAGGGAAGGTGGGTTAAATGTGAACGCCAGTATGAACTGGGGAGGTATGAACAGTATGAACCTTTCGGTTGGCAGTTCAATTCCAGAAAAGCACTGGGCTCATTTACAATTTTCACATTTTGTGCCTCTAGCCTCAACAAAACTGTGAATCTTGATATCCTTACTTTAACCACTGAGCATAGATACAGTTAAACTAATGTGAATAACAGTTCCGCTATTCTGTGTTTTTCTTCCTCTGAAGAAGTTGATGTGTTGAAAATCAATAATCTACACTACATTAACCATTTTAACCCAGTCCCCTATGACGTGTAGACGCATTTGAGCATATCCTCACGCAACACGTAAGGATAAGCCCAGGACGTAAATCCCCGCTTCACTCCGTGTGGAGCAGGGATCTATAATGGCACACATGAGCCCATACAGTGTTATGAACCAGGACAATATTTGGATCTAACAAAACAGTGAAAGAACTTCAGCTCAGACTCAGAAGAACGTTACTGAAACATCTCCAAAAAAGTTTTTTGGGGTGAGTGATCAAATGGTTATGTTGATGCCGATCGTTACAAGGCTCTGGGGTTTTTCATTTGTCTTGCTTATTCACAGTGTTGGGACAGTCTGTGGCTGTGGGGCCCTGCGTTGTGGGTATGTTTTGTTGTTGTAGCCTTTTGGACTAATTCAGCGTTTAAGTTTTCTCTCATTCCACTTAAGCTTATACAGTGGCAAGAAAAGGTATGTGAACCTTTTAGAATTTTATGGTTTTCTCAATAAATTTGTCCTAAAATTTGATCTGATCTTCATCCAGGGTATCGACAAAAATAATGTGTCTGATGTGTTTTCATTGAACGCACTTAGTTTTTCTGAAGCCATTCTGTTGTGGACTTGTTTTACTTCATCTGGGAGGCTGTTCCAGGTTTTTGCTGCATGAAACTTAAACGCTGCTTCACCCTGTTTAGTTCTAACTCTGGGCACGAGCAGAAGGCCTGTCCCAGATGTTCTCAGAGTCTGAGGAGGTTCTGGTGTAATGTGGTTGTACTTCCTGGTTTTGGTGAGAACCCGAGCAGCCGCGTTCTTAATAAGCTGCAGCTGTCTTAACCCTCGTTTTGAGAGACCAGTGAGCAGGCCGTTACAGTAATCTGGAGATGCTGGAGATAAAAGCATGGATAAGTTTCTCTAAGTCTGGTTGAGACATTATCCCTTTGACTCTGGAAATGTTTTTAAGGTGATAAAATGCAGAAGATGTAATTGACTTAATGTGACTGTGGAAATTCAAGTCTGAGTCCACGATGACCCCTAGATTTCTAACCTGGTTTTTAGACTTTAGAGAAAGAGACACGAGGTTTGGTGCTGCCCTGCTCCAGAGTCAGTGTTAGTCATTGATTCAGGACTCTCTTGGTTCCTTATGAAGCATTGAATTCACTGGATTTTTTATTTTATTTACTCATTTGGCTTGTTTGCATTAATGCTGGCTTTTTTAGGTACCCATGTGAAATGTTAGCATCAATGCTGTTGTATCTTTCAGTGAATTGTCTCAGTCTTTAATGAAGCAAATGAGCCACAATTTACTCTCAGCTGCTCTCTCACACAGCACACAAAACAAAGCGAAGCAATTACAACAGAAGTAATAAACAAATCCCAAAACCAAACTCTACAAGACATGCAGTCATAAGCCAAACCATATACAAAACAAGCTACAAAAGACATGCAGAGCAACAGCGGGAAAAAATAACCTGCAACACAAAATAAACGTGCAAAAATAATCAGCCTAACAGGACTCACCATGAGTGAATGAGACAAAATTATCCCACATAACATGTGCACCAAACCAATTTCAGGACGGGTTCTTAAGAGAGCAGTAGGACGGCTTTACCTGTGAGCAGTGCATGCTGTAGCTCTTGTCCCTGGAAGTGACACAAGTGTAAATTACTAGAATACAGAGGCTACTACTTAACTTTTAAACGTCTTACCTGCCAGCGGAGGCGTGAGCACCTAATGGCAGCAGGAGGAGGGGGAGAGCTGTGGTGAAACCCTGGCCGAGTCCCACAACAGCCCAGGCTGTAGTGCAGAATTTTAGTTTTAGGCAGCCACAGCATTAAACACAAAATGAAGGGACATTGAGTGGACTTACCCGGAAGGAAGCTCCTGGCGAACACAAAAGAGTGCAGCCGATGTCACAGCACCAACCGTAGTCCTGAATCAAAGACAGATATTGAGATATACAGACTCACCAGAAATTATGGGAGACGTAACCCAAACACAATCATGTGGCAGCAAACTTCACATGTCGTCACCACAAAGTCCACTCAAAATGGTGTGCACACACAGGACACACACCTACTTTGAACACTATGTTGATGCCGCCAACTAATTACCTTAATGTAGGCAGCACACCTACATGCCACACTTATTTCAACACTTAAGTGATTTAAGAGAGACTAATTTATGTCGGTACTGTGCATCTTCAATATAGATTGTCTTAATTTGATGCCATGATAGAGGTTTTTTGCTAACCAAGTTTGCGGCAGCAACAAAAAGTCACTTGACTGAGACCGCTCTACCACCTGAGCTATTGCGCTTCCAAGCCAAGTCTGTCCAGTTTCCTCCCCTGCCATTGGCTCTCACTTACCACCAGGTGGTGATCAGTTGACAGCTCCGCCCCTCTCTTTACCCGAGTGTCCAAGACATACAGCGGGAGGTCATAAGAAACGACAAACAAGTTGATCATTAACCTCTGCCACTTGCACTGGTGGACACCCTTATGTTTGAACATCAGGCTTGTCCCAATTGTCAGGATCCTTCCTTTGGAGGAGGCTCCTCCAGAGTTGGCTCTTCTTAAGCCAAGGCTAGAGTTCTGGGTAACTCCTCAAACTCTTTTGGAAAAGGGTTAAAAGTGGCCAAGCTGCATCATTAAAAGCCCTGCCCACAGTTTTGACGTTTTTTTTTATTCTCTAGAATAATTAAATCTTAAAAAATAATTAAATTAAAAACCCAGTCTGGTGCAGGTCTGTTCCTCCCAATGACACCCCTCCAGGTGTCACTGTCGTTGCCCACGTCAAAGAAGATTGGGTACTCTGCACTGCCTTTCGGCCCGTAAGCACAAACAACAGTAAGATACCCATCCCCAACCCGAAGGCGCAGGGAAGCGACCCTCTTGTTCACGGGGGTGAACTCCGACAACTACCGTTTCTGTTATTTCCCATTAGTTCAATCCAGATAATTATCTACCACAATGCTTCTCTGTAAATGTGGGAAAATGGCAAAACAGGCAAATGGCATGTGATTTTTGAGTGATTCTTTTTTGTGTGTGCATGTTTTTAGCCTCTGAATGACAGGGCCGCTGAGGAATTACAGTTTTTCTCAGTTTTGGCAGTTTTCTCAGATCAGAACCTACTTCAAAGATTTTATTAAATTTCTCAAAACAGTTTTTTTTACAAAGAGCAAAACATCATGTCCATCCAGCCATCCATCATCTTCCGCATTAAATTCAGTATACTTTACAACACCAAACACCAATTTTAGAAGGACAATGTAAAGAAAGAGAAGGCCTGGAGCACAATAGCCACAACTTTGGGTTTAGACGGTAAGTAATTACCCACTGTAGCTACATATGCTACGTGCTATGTATAAGCAGGTGTTGGTTTGTCAAGACAAGACAAGACAAGATATTTATTTTTGTATAGCCCAATATCACAACAACAGTCGCCTCAAAGGGCTTAACAGACTGCACTAGACAACATCCCCTGTCCTTAGACCCTCCATCAGGGTCAGTGGTGGACGAAGTACACAAACCAAGTACTTGAGTTAAAGTACAGATACACTAGGTAAAATATTACTTCAGTAAAAGTAAAAGTACTCCCTTTTAACTTTCACTTGAGTAAAAGTACAAAAGTATTTGCCTTCAAATGTACTTAAGTATCCAAGTACTAGGCTATAATGCCCTTATAATTTTTGTCAGTCTCTTGCCCCTTTAGGCGCCAGGAATTATTTAAAAAATACAGATTTTTGAGATCCAAATTTCAAAAGGCTGTGGTTTGAAAATGATACGAGATAGACTCCTACTCTAAACTAGAAAAATGTCAGGTATGACCCAAAGTATTTAAGTAAATAAATTTTAAGCATCTAATTTGCATATAATTTGTATACCATGACATTATATATTGGCGGTTATGTTTTTTTCAGTACATACACACTAATGAACATATTAGAATAGTTTTTTTTTTCTTTTTCTAAAATAAAGAATAACTACAACTTCTAATAAACCATAACTAGTAAAACGTATGCAAATAGTTCTGAGAAATATACACATGTACTGTAGTGTGTGGTTGCAGTTGCTTTATCTTTTCTTATCCATCCATGTGGCATAGTTAGTAGTTTTTTAGAGTGTGGGACTTCTCATAAAGCACAGCACACAGCCATCACTTTTATTATGATCGCTGCTTTGATTAGCGCAGTCTCGCTGACTATGTTTACCCCTGCTTCTCCCTCCTCTACTGGGTAAAGTGTCAGGATGAACAACACGTATTTGTCCCAAACAGCTGTCAATAGAAGCCGCATTATTCCCAAAATCCCTGTCACTCCCGCGGCCACGGCAGTACACCCGCCCCGGCTTCTATCACCTGTGCTAAAGGTAAAGCTGCAGGTGCTACGCGCACACGGCTTCCCGGCTTTAGTTTCTTTCACTGATGTTTGGTAAAATGTGGGAAAAACAGTGTGTGCTTTATGAGAGACGCTGAGAAAGGCACGAGCAGCGGCGCAGCTGTCCAAGTCACAGACGCACTCTCTCTCGTTCATTCTCACTTTCACTCGGCTGAAAAGACTCTAAAGGTAGATGTTCTCCCTCAGAATCAGAGTCAGACATTACTAATACCAAAGCTTCATCACAGGTGTATTTTTTATTTGTTATTTTCATGTTTATCAGCTCGCGTGTAGAGAATGAGGCTTCTATTGAGCCGGTCCTGACACTCCCACTGAGACGCGTCTTTGAGGTCTTCTTCTACAAAAATATTTAACGGAAACACAAGGAACAACTAATTTTGCAAAATGTACTTGAGTAAAAAGTAAGATATTTGACGTTGAAATGTAGTGAAGTTAAAGTAAAAAGTATCCCCGAATGGAAATACTTAGTAAAGTACAGATACTGGAAAAAACTACTTAAGTACAGTAACGAATTACATTTACTTCGTTACTGTCCACCACTGATCAGGGTAAGGAAAAACTCCAAAAAAAACCAGCCGGGAAAAAAGAGAAACCTCAGGGAGAACCAAAGAAGGAGGGATCCACTCCGAGGACGGACAGGCCGTGCAGGAATGTGTCCAGAACAGTTAAAAAATACATAGAAATACACAAACATATTCACAATTAAAAACATTTATATTGGCAGTGGTACACATCACCCAGCAGGTCAGAGGTTTGCGTCCACCCTAGGAGGAGGGAGAAAAGAAAAAAAAACAAACTGTAATAGGTAGATGTACTGTAATAGGTAGATGTGATAATATGAGCGGATTTAGTGTGTACCTACAGCTACAACCAGTGTAAACGTGTACCTACAGCTACAACCATATACCGTATACCTATGATCAATCAGTCTCCATACTTTTGGTGAAATAAGTATGTTTTGAGTTTGCTTTTGAAAACTTCAACAGAGTCAGCTCGCCGCACTTTCGCCGGGAGCCCATTCCATAAAAATGGGGCTCTATAAGAAAAGGCTCTGTAGCCAGCAGACTTCTTCTTTACTCGAGGAAGTTGAAGGAGGTCAGCGTCCTGAGAGCGAAGGGTACGAGCTGGAGTACCGGGTGATGAGGTCAGATAGGTAAGAGGGCGCGCGTCCATGTTAACAGGAGAACTTTGAAATCAGCTCTAACATGAATAGGAAGCCAGTGTAATGAAGTCAGGACCGGAGTAATGTGATCGAACTTCCTGGTCTTTGTTAAAAGTCTGGCGGCTGTATTTTGGACCATTTGTAGTCTGTGAGTACTTTTCCTCAGCAGTCCAGAGAATAACGCATTGCAGTAGTCCTGCCTGGATGTGACAAATGCATGAATGAGAATTTCAGCATCAGCTAAAGAGAGGCAGGAGCGAATTTTTAAGATATTCCTCAAGTGAAAAAAGCCCAGTTTAGTGACCTCACTAATGTGCTGCTGCAGTGATAGTGTGGGGTCAAAAATGACACCAAGGTTCCTCACAGTGTTGCCGTGCTCCAACACACAGTTGTTGATCGAGACAGTAAGATTGTTGAACTTGTGCCGGTGACTGGCAGGACCAATTAACAAGAGCTCTGTTTTATCCGAGTTCAAATGGAGGAAGTTTTGAGACATCCATGTTTTAATTGAAACGAGGCAGGCCTCTAGACGCTTAATGTCAGTAGTATTATTCGCTTTTATTGGTAGATACAGCTGTGTATCATAGGCATAACAGTGGAAGTTTACTCCATAACTTCTGATGATTTGTCCCAATGGTGTAACATATAGTGAAAAAAGTATGGGACCAAGCACAGACCCTTCTGGCACACCGAATTTCACTGGTGCCGTGGAGGAGAAGGATTTATTAAAAGAGACAAAATGAGACCTATCACACAGATAGGATTCTAACCAAGCAAGAGCAGAGCCAGAGATGCCAAACACATTCTTTAGTCTGTTGATTAGCACTGCATGATCTATTGTATCAAATGCAGCGCTGAGATCTAGCAATAACAGTAGAGCCAATGAGTCCTCGTCAATCTGAAGGAGGAGATCGTTAGTCACTTTAACTAAAGCTGTTTCAGTGGAAAAAGAGGCCCTAAATGCAGACTGAAACGGCTCGAGGAGGTCATTTTCTGATAGATATAGAGTAAGTTGTTTTAACACAACTTTTGAGGACTTTAGATAGAAAAGGTAAATTGGAGACAGGACGGTAATTATTTAGGCATCCAGGATCCAGAGTAGGTTTTTTGAGCAGGGGTTTGACCACAGCCTGTTTGAAGAGGGAAGGAACGGTGCCAGTAGACAGGGACAAGTTAATAATGTTTAACATAATCTGCCCTACATAGGGCCAGAGTTCTTTAAGCTGTTTTGCTGGCAGGATATCCAGAAGGCACGTAGTTGCTTTATATGAAGAAACCACCTTTGTCAGCTCATCGAGGGATACAGGATCTAGGACTGAGAGACGAGAGGTCAGTGGATCCAAGTGAATGGGACCCGGAGCTAAGGAAGACAAAACCAAAATATTATCCCTGATATCTTCAATTTTATGATTAAAGAAATCTAAAAAGTCTTGTGCACTAAAGGGAGAGGAGTCTTCAGTTGTTCTTGGTTGGATTAGTTTAGCAACTGTCCCAAATAGAAACCTGGGTTTATGCCGGTTTTCTCTGATTAGAGATGAGAAATAGGCCGTCTTTGCAGTGCTGAGGGCGTGCTTATAGGTGTTTACACACAAACACCACTTTTGATAATGTTTTTGACTTGTGCCATATGCATTCAAAACTCCTGCAGGCCTGTTTTAAAGCCCGGGTTTCCATGGTGTAGGTCGTCTGGTTGGTTTGGGCTTTGTCCTGAGGGGTGCCACTGAGTCAGTGATGGCCGAGAGGGTTGCATCCTCCTTTGTGTAGGCCTCTACTAAGTTTTCAGGTGGAGTTAAATTAGGAAGAACATCTGTCAGCTGTGTGGCAAACATTTCCATTGCAGCTGCGCTAAAATTCCGTGTAGACACTACGCAATTGTCGGAATTTGAGGGGAGTTTATAACTTATCTCAAATTCCACCAGTGAGTGATCTGAAACAGCAGATGAAAGAGAGGAGACGAAGAGATGGGAGACATCTATTCCCCGGGCCAAAACAAGATCCAGATAGTTTCCACTAATGTGTGTGGGCTCATGAACAAACTGGTTAAAGACAGGGTTGTAAGCAGTGATTGAAATGCTCTGGCCAGAGGATCACACTCCTTATTTAGATGAATATTAAAGTCACCAACTAGAAGGGTTATTATCAGCGTGGGTTATTAAGTCCGAGAGGAAAACTCCAAACTCATCCAAGAAAGAAGAGTAGGGACCCGGAGGGCGATAGACTACAGCTAAATAAAATGGCTTCCTTTCATTAATTTGAGAAGGAATATGTTTGATAAGTAACACTTCGAATGAGTTAAATTTGGGCTGTGATGATGGACCTGTAAAGCAAAATGCAGCTTTATGAATGGCTGCAACACCACCACCCTGCTTCGACGTGCGTCCTACCTGTGCATATGCATAATCAGGGGGAGAGGCTTCATTTAGTGGCAGAAAAACATTGGGCCTAAGCCAAGTTTCACAAAGACAAAGTAAATCCAAGCAATGAGAAGTAATAAGATCATTAATTAAGAGTGCTTTGGAGGATAGAGACCGCACATTCAGGAGACCAATCTTCAGTCTTGACGTAGAGCCTGCATTTGAGGGCTGGTCCAGTGGAGTGACAGGAACAAGCTGTCGAGATCTAACAGTTCTGCCGGGTTTAAAAGAATGCCTCTGAGTTATAATAACATGAGGACATGATGCTTTTGGGTCACTGACTCTGTGAGTTTTCAGATGTGTTTGAGGACTAAATAAATTCACCATATCTAATAGATTTGGGCAGTAGACATCGGGATGACACGGCCTAACCAGACAACTAAAAGCTGCTACACTATCCAGTTCCACACCCGCACTATCATGACTAGCAGGTTCTCTAATTCCTGCGACCTGCTGAGATTCCTTGTGTCAAATGCATTGAATGCACCTGTCTATATTACTAGACAAAATGCCAGAGCCAGGGACAGAGACAATTAATCGATGCCGACTCATCTTGTTCCCTAGTTCAAAAGTCCTAGCTAGGCTATCTTTTGTCTTTTGTCTTGTCTAGCCGCAGTCAAGCCCCCCGACTGTGCCGTCCATCTGGTTCAGTTGTTATTTACATAGAAGTTTAGTAGTAGTACTAGACTAACTAAGTAGTAGTTAGTAGTTAGATAGTTTATAGTTTATTGTATGGCACCTTTTTTCTCCCATAAAGCTTAGCAATAGAATAATGTAGTATGTGTGTATGTAGTGGCATGCTACTTTTATTTGTTGTTTTTATTCACTATAAAGGGTTAGTTTAGTTTATATCTTGTGGAAGAGCTTAGAATATAGTGTTTATAATTTTGTTGGCACTAATATCTCTAAATCCACAAAAAAGGGAAAAAAGGTGTTTTTTTTTTATTTATTTTTTACAGCCAAAGCATCACATGCACTTCCTATTTTGGTGAGTGTGGGAAATATGAAAGAGAGAGAGACAAAATCAAGAGGAAAATAGAAGACAAAAGAAGCACTTTCAGTCTAAAAGAAATAGTATAGGAAGTAATTTTACTTTATTTTCTCTTATGTATGTCATTGCCTGTGAGCCAAAGCATTCATTCACAACCGAAGAGTGGCAGTAATGTCCTAGTTTAGTTTGCATCCACGTTAAAATGTACAGAGGAACCGTGGCTTCACTTTGTTTTTGAGAGAGTGAGAAGGGACATCAGTGAGTGAGTGACTTTGACATTATTCTTGGTGCTTTCAGTCGTGTTGAGCATGTGTATGTTTGACAAAGCATAAAATTGCTCTAACTTTGAAGTCACAATTTTGTATGTTACTGTAGTGAGAACAAATGGGTTCATCACAATGCCTTTGTTAAACCACACACCCAACATCACCACCAACCACTTCTGAACACAACAATTTCAGCCATTAATAACAAATAGATTTGTTATTATTATTTTAATGTCATGTTTTCTTTTAAATCATTTATTTCCATGGTAAATATACTTGACTAAATGCTTATTAGAAAAGACGAGTGCTGTGGGTTTAGTCAGGTGACTGTCAGTCACTGATGCACAACCTGTTTCCCATAAACTGATTAAAACTTATTTGACTTAGCAATTTTACACGTAAATCATGTGACATTGGGATGAAATTTTGAAATTTCCCTGGATAACCCTTGTTGAATTATCCTTTTTTTTTTGTAAATTATTCTTTGCAAGGACATTGAAAAGGACAGATGTGAGAAAGGGAAACCAACTTGTTTACCCTTAGTTGTATCAGTTGCACCATGTTGGCTGCAGCTTGCTCCTTTGATGTGTGTTTGAGGAGTGGAGTTGAAACAGCGTAGGCCTCAGGGTCAGTGAGAGGACAGCACTCAGCCCCTCCCCTCTGCAACTGCAGGTGTCTCTGCAGGTTCAGCTCTGAGTGCATCATTATTACCACATTTCTTTGAGTGGGTAGAAGTTGAACACAGTTCAGGATGTGACTTACCATTAAAAAAATCTGCACAAAGAAATATATCTTTATAAAAAATGTGTAACCCTTTACTTGTAAGGTAAGGGTGTGTGAAAATTAGTTGTTTACAGCTAAACAAAAAAGAAACCATCGCTTGAAACGTTTTTCAGTAGCTCCATAGAACCCAGTGGATGGAGCGGTTTGTTCTGTTGTTTCAACTGCTCAGAAAGGACAAACTAAGCACCGCTGGAGGACAAGCACATTCATTTTTTTTATATGAAACAAATATTTTATAAAGTGTTTTGACATTGTGAACTACACTGATTTTGTTTCTGTCTATTACAACAATAAAGTAACCCAATTTCCACTCTTGTCTTTTCAGCATGTCCCTCCAGGGCTACTGTAGCTGCTCGGGGGCTCTTTTTAGGTAGTTTTTTGTAAAAAAAAAAAAAAAAAACACTCTCTGTATTTTATCTGTGATAATTAAACCATTAACACATTTTAACAATATTTTGTCAACCATTAAATACAGTTGTGCTCATAAGTTTACATGCCTTGGCAGATTTGTGATTGTTTGGTCATTTTCTTTTCAGAGAAAATGAATGATTACACTAAAAATGTATTTCACTCATAGTGGTTGGGTGAAGCCATTAATGGTCAAACAATTGTGTTTACTCTTTTTAAATCATAATGACAACAGAAACTACCCAAATGACCCCGATCAAAGGTTTACATACCCCAGTTCTTAATACAGTTGCCACCTTTAACATCAATGACAGCTTGAAGTCTTTTGTGGTAGTTGTGGATGAAGCTCTTTATGTTCTCAAATGGTAAAGCTGTACATTCTTCTTGGCAAAAAGACTCCAGTTCCTGTAAATTCTTGGGCTGTCTTACATGAACTGCACATTTGAGATCTCCCCAGAGTGGCTCAGAGTAGGCCATTGAGTACAATAATGACAGTAAGGGCTCAGTCTGAATGGACATGAAGTAAGTGACGAAACCAAAACAATCCAGCGCTAAATGCCTCTGCTCTGTTTTGTTTTATTCCAACTGGGTCCATTAATTCTGCTACCAAGCCTCTCTCATGGAACCTCTTAAAAGGTCCTCGAGTAAGGGCGCCGACATACAGTGAAATACAGCAATATACCTCCGTCCACCAGAGGGCAGGCTCCAAAAGTGGAAATATAAGGAGAAACCCAATGGCGACTTTACAAGTGTAAAAGTCATGTTTACAGCCTGGTACAAAAGATGGCTCCGGTCTCTACAGCTAAGTTTTTACTATGTGACAACTCTGGAGGGAGGTTAATTTTTGATTAATATGTCAGTTTATGCTATCTGAAAACTATTGTTTTACTATGGAGTAAAAGCCGAAAAGTCCAGATGTAACTGCCATTTTATTGCCCTGTGGTAATGACAATATCGGTAAATAGGTGACCAATGGGCGGATTACATTCATTTTATAAACAATCTATGCCATCTAGACATTCTGAGTAGCATATTGTCTGACATTTAATTCTGGGTATTTTTAAACCTTATGATCATAGCTAGAGTTTTTAACAGCCTCGTTCAACCTTTAAGCCACAGCACTATTAATCTGGTTGTAATAATCTTAATAATTGTCTTGATCCTCAATCTGAAGCAGAGCCAACTTAAAAAGGGAAAGCCTGAAGGAATCCGGGCTCGCAACGCAACAGAAGACAGTCTGGTAGGTATTTTTAGACTAAAGAGTAATGAGCAAACACAAAGCAACTGACAGATCATGTGGAGATCTGGGCCAACACAGTATTTTTTAAAAGAGCATCTTGCAAATGCATTATATGTTTCAACTGCATGTATGTGTTTATAATAGCTTAAAGGCCTGATCCTGATTTTTGAAACTCAGTTAAAGCAGTATCTTGGTTTAAAAAGACATTGGTGGCTCAATGGGAGAGAGGTTGTCATATAAGCCAAAGATTGACGGTTCAATTTGTTCAAGTCCTTGTGTCCTTGGGCAAGACACTTAACCCTCCAGTGTTTGAGGCAGTGGTGTAAGAATGTTTGATGGTTGGATAGTCTGTAGGCGCAAAATGGCTGCTCAAAACTACAAATGTAGCTTACCACCACGAGTGTGTGACTGTGGAGTGAATGAATAATGGACTATGTAAAGCATCTTTGGGTATTTTGAAAAGCGCTATATAAGTATTATTCTTTCATACATTATACTTTTATCCTTATCCATATTGTACATATGCATGTACAAAAGAAAAACGGCAGGGCTTAAAATCCAACAGAGTGATTTGTTTTCCTTGCAGTAAGCCCTGTTAAGGCACTTAAAAAAAAAGTAAATATCCCACCAGTAGCCCCCACAACCACCAGGGGGTCATTTAACCCCCTGCCTACACCAACAGTACTGGCATTTGACATTACTCAATGGCGTTACATGCAGAACTTACTCCAACTGCTCATAGCTTGATTAGGCTTTCACAGCTGGAGTTCACACCTTGTCCGAGTTTTACATACAAGAGAGAAAACCAAAGTACTGTGTCTGCTTGGGCTGATGCTGCATTCATGTGTCCATAGTATTTCACAGCATTAAGCTGTTGTTAAAAGGATAAAAGAAGCAAACGTTAAACATGACTCATATGTAGCGCTGAATCCTAGTATACCAGGCTGATTTACTCATTAATCATAGAGTCATTAATAAATATCAACGGTAACACGTCTTAGCGAGTCTAAAAATCTAAAACACAACAAACTAAGAACAACACGTTCAATACTCTGTAACTCCACTGTCCAACAGCACTTGAACACATCAAAAGCTATGACAGACTAGTTTGTTCTTCTAAACTTTTTATGACATGACAGAGCACAATAACCAACAATCAGGATGCTCAGTGCTCTGTGTTTGACCTTAACTGTTCGGAGTACGCTGTATACATGCAGCAGTAATAGTACTGTAATTGGCTTTAACAATATACTGTAAAATCTAAAATATCTATCTAAAATAA
>CM044552.2:22621883-22760860 GCA_024416835.2 Perccottus glenii | reverse complement strand
CAAACAAACAGCCCTGTAGACTGAATGAACGCCACATGCACAACCAGACAGATGTGTGGAGTCCACTGTAAAATCATTAACACAGACTCTATTTATCATTGAATCTCAATACAATGCAGGCAGTTAAAGTTGTATAAACAAATACAGTTAAATAAAATTAAATAATTACACATAATAATCTATAAACTGTACTTTACTGTTTGTTGGACTTCATGGTATTACTTTACAAGAAAGTCAATATTCAAGCTTCACTGGTTTTTGGCTCTTTTCGTTCGTACAAGTCTAATATCTTGGTAAATTAGTGTCCTCTACTTTAAAGGGACTATATGTATCTTTTTAAGATCAACTAATATTTTTATTTGCCCAAATATGAGCCCACCACAATGAGATGAAATAACTGAGACCTCCACTGTTCAACTGTTGTCTCTATGAGCCTGTAGGCTCATTTCATTGTGCAGAATTCAGGCTTATTTTGCCGGGAAATCAGTGTTTGTGTACAGCTCTGATGTCCCGGTAAAGCCGCCATGACAGCGAGCAAGATTAGTGAGCGTATGTGTCGAGATGGACTCTGTGAAACAAAGCTTCATCGAGCGAGGCTCACAGAGGAAAACAGGAGTGTGACTGACGTTGGGGGAGGAGTGAACATAGATAAAACTGCGTAGAGTGGATAAAACTGCATTCTACTTGTTTTCAGTTGTCAAATGCTAAATAACGTTAGTGTGCTTGTAAAACATGGAAGATAAGCAGCTAACAGGAACAATGACTCATAAGTGACTGTCTTTCTGAGAAATCTGAGTGAATTATGATCCTGACTACAGAGGCTTATCAGTCTCATACATTTACTGTCTTGGCTTTTCAAATGATGTCTTTACAAAGCAGCTAATGCTAACTCATTTGGGGTTACACTTTGCCAGGGACTCTTTTCTTTGTTACTTCTGTTGGCTCGTTTGTTCAATAATCTTTACCAGAGATAACGTGAGCCATCCATGACAACTGCAAAAATGCAGCCAGGATGTAATTTAGGATGTAATTGTTATCACAGCCAATCCAATGCTCATTTCTGGCATTGGTTGTCTCGTTATATTTACTAGTCTGTTTATAGTAACAATTTTTTTTTATAGTAACAAAAAATATATCTGTATAAACTCTGCAATTGAAAAAAAAACCCATGTGGTGGGCTGAGACCCTATTGGCAGCATCTGTTTTTTAGATCTGTTTGCATGACTCAGGCAGGTGCACCACGCTGGCTGAGCTCTGTTTGTTTTGGCTGGTCCTGGTGTGGCTCTGTTTGTTCTGCATTACATCCAGAAAAACCCCTGGCAGACGAGTAACAACCATCTGGAGAACTTCATCCTCCTGTGACAGCAGCTTTAACTGTGCATGACAATGGAACAACACGCCTTGTTTGGATTACAGAGGTTTGTTTGGGTGTGTGATTATTTCTGTAGATATATATGACCTACCTGCCTCTGTTGTCCCGGCAGCAGCTGAGCCCCACATCCAGCTCCTGCTCTCCTCCTTCTTGAGTGTCTGTCAGAGCTCTCCTCCACAAGAGCTTGAAACTCTCCTGAGCAGGAGTCCTGAGAAGAAAACAATAATCATAGTGTGCTAAACTTCATGTTGGAGGTATTATGAATAACACTAACGGTGAAATAAACAATAAGAAGCTGCAATGACACAGCAAGGTTACATTTATGTTGTCTCAACCTAATGCAAAACTAATTTAGTACAGTTGAGGTTCATAGAAACAAGACAAACTCCTTCACTCAGTCATACTGTTTTCTTCACAATACACAAGAGGTCAGTGATTTTGTTGTTACTGTGGAGCTTGTCACTGATGTGTTACACAAGGCAGTTTAGGAACAGTGCAGCTGCTTAGACATCAGTTGACCATATAAAAATGAAGTGCTCCAACATTTGTGCAAAGACTAGACAAAATAACAGTAATAGTAACACGTACAGTATCCTGTCTTAAAAAGTTCACTAACTTTAGCTGTTATCTTGCTGAGACAGCGGGCCTCTGTGAAAGCTATGTGAGTGGTTGATGTAGCTGCTCAGCTAACATTAGCTATTTTAGACAAACGTTACATGCACTCAATAATATATCCCACAAAGTTAGCGCTAACTGCTGTGTTGTGTTGAACAACGCTTTATAAACCATGCCATTGTCAAACTTTAGTTGCCCTCTTCTCTCCCATGTCTCAGGTTAGGTTTTTCTGAAAGTTACACTTTAAAGTGAAGTGAAAGTTTACCTTAAAGGGAATTGTTTGGGAAAAGGAAGGATTTGTGAAAATAGAAGTGTCTCTAAGTCAAATGTGGGTCAACAGCTTGTAAAAAAAAAAACAAGTGTAAACATCAGGGCAATATGTGATGTGTGTACAGCGACAGTCTAGATTTAAACAAGGTCTAATAGAGGTCAGAGCCATGAAAGCCTCTTCTGTCCTGTGTCACAGATCCTCTCAACTCTCTCAGCACTCGCTCTTTGCACCCTCTAACCTCCACCTCTACCCCTCCCCCTTCATTTCCTCCCGTTAGCAGCTGATCAGGCAGTCGCTGCATGGACACAGCATGGGCTCCTCCCACGTATTACAGCAGAGGAGTGGCAGGAATATCCTCGGCTGGTGCAACACTGTGCAGGAGTTGAACAATTTTGCACTAGTACTTATTAGTAGTACTTACTAGTACCACTACTACTTATTGTGAGGATAAGTCAGGTCTTTATTAATTTTTTTTATTTTTTTTTAAGTTTAGCTTTTTAAGTAAAATGTGTATTTTGTGAACTGTTTTTAATGTTTTCCTGTAAATGATGGATGTTGAGCTACTGGGCAATAGCATTTCACTTTGTGGAATAAAAAAAATTCTATATATATATCTGTCTGTCTGTCTGTCTGTCTGTCTGTCTGTCTGTCTGTCTGTCTGTCTGTCTGTCTATCAAGTGGGAAGCCTATATAACTATAAAACATGATCATACATATAATGCCTGAGCATGGGACTTCTTGTGTATATCTGTATATAAAACTCTATAGGAACGGACCCTATAGAGTTTTAAAAGCAAGAACAAAACACACACAATAACCACAGCACAATGGAAATGTATCTGCTATGTGAGTGGTCCTGATATTGTATGCATTTGCTTACAATACACTACAAAATTCAACCATTTTGGTAGCTGTAGGTGTCCTGTCAGCCAAATAACAGCTATTTGTTTTTACATTGCGCTAGGGAAAATCCTTTCTGGGCAGTAGGTGGTTTTGTTGCTGCTGCTCAAGGGGCCACTAATCAAATTTGCTTCAAGGAAAGGGGGTGGTGCCAGTGGCGGTTCTACATTGAAATACACCCTGGGCGAGACCCCTTTTTATGTATAGGCAAAAACAATGAGATTTTATTTTTTTAATCACCAAAATCTTTTTGGGTTTCAGGATATTAATTTGTATATTAATCTAACTTTCATGAAAGAACTATTAGCTCTTTGGTTACTGCCTCAAATTCTATGCATGACACACTTTTAGTTATGACTTGTAAAACTATACTTAGGAAACTATACTTAGCACACTGTGTAGCAAATATCTACATAGCAAATGTTCGTCTTTAACCTAAAGATTTGAAAATGCCGTTGGTTATTTACAGAGCCTAACGTTAAACCAACAGATGGAAATGATAACTGAACTTGTAACAGTTTTATTGCAAAGCACAATATTATAAATTAGATCTCGTGATTGAGTTGAAACCAAATTATTGTTGTATCAGCATAGCAAGCATCATTAGCAAAAAGGCTGACAAAGAGTTATACCCACCACCAATTAACATTAGCTCTTCATTCATGAAATGGATACTGTAATCATACAGAGAGAGAGAACATAGTTGCATACCTTAATCTTTTGCTTGTTTCTCCTCCTCTTTTCTTTTTTTTTTGAAATTGGGCACCTGATGGCTTTGACCTTTTCTTCTCCATCTCTGTTTATTTGGCACTCGACAATCAACAGATTTCCCATCCCCCCCAACTGTCACTCACGACCAGAAGTCAAGACTAAACCAATTCACCTTGATGACCGCATAATTGTTTTGTATTACCTAGTTTCATTTGCAGGAACTATAGGCTGTCCGTTCCATTTGAGAGAGACCCAAAGGTGAAATTTCACTCGCGCCTCTCGCCCCACCCCCTTTTACACTTCTCTCACAACACACAGCTTCTGTGCATGGTACATTTTCAGCAACCAGGGGCGCCGGCAGCTGTAGGGAGCGCCAATTCCACACACAGTGAAATGATATAAATGATGAAAACCGCTTTGGGACACAGAGGAATTTATTTTTATTTTTTTTAATTAATCTGCTCGTGCTGCCGCCCCCAATGTGTCACGAAAAAATGACGCCCCGGGCGGCTGCCCGGTTCGCCCGTGCCTAAAACCGCTACTGGGTGGTGCCCTATCCAGTTATAATAATTCATCCATGTGTCAACCATTTACATTTACATTTAGTCATTTACATTTAGTCATTTAGCAGAAGCTTTTATCCAAAGCGACTTACAAGTGAGGAAAACAATGGAAGCAATTTTAACAACGCAAGGTAACAAAAAGCACAAGTGCACTAAAAACTAGTCAGTTAAAACTTAGCACAGTATACAAAGCTAAGGATAGGAGATTCTAGCAGAACCAGGTTGTGGTTGTGCTAGGCTTTCTCACTCTCTGTCATTTTAACGGAAAATTTCCGTCATAATTTATTATTATCTGTCATTTCAAATTTTCATACTTTTCATACAGATTATGTGTTTTATTTATGAACAACAGATAAACAAAAAGGGCACTTCAACACAAAGAATTATTTTATTTTTTTGCACAATAATATTTTGGCAGCCAGGTACAGAAGTGAAGTGAAGATTCTGTCTTCACAATTCACACAACAACAGAGATTTGGCTTTCACAGCAGCTTGTACTAACAAGATTTGTGGGTTCACAAACTCATGAAAACCCTTAGCACAGTGCTTTTCAAACTTTTTGTTACACCTTGATCCCCCCTTGGATGTAAAAAATTATCTGATCCCCGTCCACTCACAAGTAATATAAGATAATAATAATAATAATAGATAAGAGAATAATAGATAAGAGATGGTTATGATACCCAATCGCCAGTCATGTTGCCTAGTATTTATAACAGTGTTCTGAAACCTAAATCAAAACTGTTTCACTCACTTGTTCAACAACAACAACACCTGAATGGAACAGTGTCATTAACGACTCTTCTGAGCCTATAATGACTCTCGCATCAGGAGTCACACTGTCCTTTCAGAGCCAACAACTATGAGACATAGAGATATAAGCTCAGCTCTCTTACCAGTTGATCTCAGAATTTTTAAAAAAGTCTCTTGGAATCAGAGACAAAACGTCTTCACCTTGAAATCTAAGCCCAGATGCTTTTGCTTTAACCTTTTCTTCTGAGTTATAGTATTTTTATGTTGTGAGCCGTCTGGGCCACCAAAGGTCTCCCTTTGCAAATAAGACTCCAGATTAAAAGAGATTAACCTGTGTAACTGAAGGTTAAAGACAATAACTACACCAGTTTCGGGTAAAAAAAAAAAAACTCTCTAAATTTTTTATTACATTTATTATAAAGAGAGCACTTTACTTTCTGTTTTGTGATCCAATTTTGTGGACACCACTACCTTACAGACACACTCCTATTGATAAATGCTAATGTAATTAAGCCTTGAATACAACAATGTGCTGCTTCTGTGAGCACTTATTTCACTAAAAAACACACCATCGCTGATGTCGGAGGTGCCTCTATATGAGCCAGGATAGGCTTCAACATGCAATCTAGGACTACTCCAAATACAACCTCTGATCCGATCACCTGTTCAGGACAACTATTGCACATCCCCCACCACCTAAAAAAGGATTGCTTCATTCTAGAAGTAAACTTTCAGTAGAAGAATGCACTATATACAATTACCGGAATGTAGAAATGATAAGTTGAGATGGAATTTAGACAAATAGAAGTGTGACTACGTAGAATACAAAAGCATAAACAAAGTGAAAGGCTGAGGTGAGAGATTAGGTCAGTGTAGACAGGTCAGCTTAAATCTCAATCTCATGGCCAGGGGAGACTGCAGACAATTATCCCTCGGATTAACAGTAATCTGAAAGACAGGAGAGGACAGCGCAGAGCACCTAAACCAACAAGAGGCGGAGTCAGTTGTCTCTTTGTGTGGTAGGCTGTTTGTGTTTAAATGTAATGTTCCTCGAGTGACACTGTTGCCTCTTATAATGTAAAGTAAATGTACCATTCAAGCCTCTATTGCTGAATGATTACCAGGCTGTTCAGGAGTCACACTGCTCTTTCATAGCTAACGACTATGAGACCAGACCAGCCTGGTCCTATCAGGTAGTTTCAGGTCGAACCCATCCCTCTAGAGATATAAGCTCGGCTCTTTTACCAGTTGAACTCAGAATTGAAAAAGTCATTTGGAATAAAAGACAAAATGTCTCAACCTTGAAAACTTTGTCCAGATGCTGTTGCATTAACCTTTTCTTCATGGTTCTGAAAGAAATGCAAAGTTGGAATGAGGTAGTCACTCTTTTGAAGTCACCTTTTGTTTTGCCGCCATTGAGCCATTACAAACTGTTTATCTCCTTCAGTATGAGCTCCTTCAGTCATGGCAACAGCATGTTGTGTAGGTATGTGACCGGTATCTGTTTAGGTCTCTAAATTATTATATAATTATTATTATATAATCCAATAAATATTGGAGTCCTGGGTCAATGTGTGGGGGAGGGGAAATGGAGGTGAAGCATGCATGCTGCTTTACCCAACCCTTGTTGTTTATATGCACAAATATTCTGACAATGAACCTCATTATCTACTTGTGTTCCTCCACCCCGTGGTGTAATTAATCTACCACAATTACAAGTTTGTTCACAAAAAAGATCAAAGAAATGGTAAAGAACTTTGTGAAGAATGATCACAACCTTAATAGTGTCTTCCTTTTATGGTTTAAATTTTACTCCTACACACATGACAATACTAAGAAGACAATGACATTAATCAACAATACAAAGAGACATGTCAGCAACAACATTGGGGGGTGGGAGTTAAAAGAGGGGATTTGGTGCAAAACACTGCTCATCCAACAGTCTAATAAGGTAGAAAGGATTACCCTATTCCAGAAGTGTGCATACATTTACAACATTTCCTGCTATAACAATTTCTCTACTTGTAGTACATATAATTTGGGTATCTACCTTTAGATGTGCAAATCTCAAATGACTTTACATAGACTGCCTAAACCTCCAGCATTATTAAAAAGACCCACCAACACCTGTACTTTCTGAGGAGGCTGAGGTAGTGTGGACTCAGATCTCATATCATAGTAATAGCCCTTTATCAGTGTTAGAATATGTTATCTTCCATCGTTATGTGTCAATCTCCTGTTGACAAGAAGTCTCTTTGGTCAAATCTGATCCAAAAATTACCAACATATATACACATCTTGAAGGATCTCTCCCACCAGCAAGCCTGTCTTTTCCACTGGGACAGTATGGTGCAGTTTGGGTCAGTTCTGGCAGATATCCATAACTGAAAAGGGTCCGAAATATCCCCAAAAAGTGTACAGTACTATAGGGGATGCTTTGCTGGGGGTCTAAAGTGGATATTATGTTTCCAAATTACTTTTAAATCCGTGTAATTTATTGAATGCGGCACAGTGGTTCAGTGGTTAGCACACTCACCTCTCAGCAAGGTTTGACTCCCATGTTGGGCGGAACCTTTGCTGGGGCCCTGGTGTGGCTGCTGCCTAGGAATTGCCCCACAGGGATAATATAGAGATAGTAACATAAAATAGATATTCTGATACAGTCAGAAGCAACGTACTTTCTTATTGATGAAACACCCCAACAAATAAACTGCATGTTCACAAGGTTCAGACAATGGTGGAGCAGGTAAAGCAGGCTCAGGGTGACATTAGACTCAACAATAGCCAATATTGATGTTTGTTAAACCAGTATGCTAAGGTTTATAACCTGCATTTGATTGGAACGGTAAAAACAAAACACAAGACCAGAAATACAGTGCTATTTCTCCTTTGTCTGCATTTCTAAAAACACACCTTGAGTTAGGGCGGTGTGCTTACTTTTGAACACGCACATAGACACGTGAAAACAGTGTCCCAGAAAGGTAATCTAGTTTTTCTGCTTGGTGACCAAATATATATTAATGTGACCCTTCCAAAGATCCGAAACTCATTAGTCACACACAAATACACACTGTGACGCACAAACCGTCCACAAATAGAGGACAACGCACAGCCACCAGCCTGTCTATGGTAAAATATGCTTTAGTTATTCGGCCCAGCTCTTTATTTTATAATCAAACAATGCTTGCTCTGAAAGCCAGCGCGAGATTCAGGCCTGTGTTCTGTTAATTAGTGCTTTACAGTGTTCAGTAATGCTCTGTTTACTGTTTGCTTTTAGTTGTAATAAGTCAAAGAGTCACTCACAGACATTGCAGGTGAGACATAACTCTGACCCTGGCCTTAGATCTGGGTTCACATGTGAGCATGGCCCAGGTCAAGAGGAGTTAAACGTGAAGATGTTTATGGGCATGGTTATTTGCGTCCGTGTGCTGACTACAGTTGTCTGCTTTGTCCGCAGAGTCCGACCTCAGCTGCTCACTACAAAGCTACTCCTACAGTTGTTTGATCAATCAAAAGACTAACTAATATTACATGCATATGTGACTTAAGGACTTAAGTCACATATGCATACTTAAAGACTGTAATTATCTGTAATTAAAATGTATTAAAGTTCATAAAAAAATGAAAGGAGGCTTGTGTTAAAAAGGAATTAATCCAAGTACATACAGTACATATTACAACCAAGATACTTTTAGTGTGGAGGCATCAAACCAAGTGCCCTAAAACACTCACACAGAAAACCCCACGGGACAAAAGAAACGTTGGCTAGGTCCCACTCAAGAATAACTTCAAACTTTGATAACCCAGTTACAGCTAACATATAAAACCAGTTAATTCCGGATTCTAAAAGAACACTAAACAGACAACCAAACAACATAAAACAGAACATAAAGTTTTCCTTCTTGTTCAGCCGAAGCATAGGAAACAATGATAAATTAAAAACGAACTTCTTTTGTGACCCAAGCTTATGCAACATTCTTAGAATGTACATTGTAACTCCAAATGTTTCTGCAAACGTTACATGTCACATTTCATTTGTTGGATGTGGTAAAAGTCTGCTTTTCTACCTGAGTCCAGTGAAAGTGCCAGACAGACTGTGTTTATTGACGTCAAGGTTCTGCAGCAGTATTTTATTAAACCCCGGACTGCATTAGTCACTGTTTTATGGTCTTATATAACTGTGTGTTCATAAACAGCTCTTTCAGAAGCAGTTTGCTCCTGGGCAACAAAAATCCTTTTATGTGCACGCACAAACATACTGAATAAAAAGGCCCGATGTAGTGGCTTTTATGTAGCATTTATTACTGTATGTTCATTTACAGTCACAGATGGAAATATTTTTAGTATGTTCACAAGTGACAGGAAGTCCCAATTTGTGACAGAGAAGGCACAAGATTCGCTGTGAAAGAATTTGTATCTTTGTAAATAGAAACGTTTGTAAACCCAGTTGTGAATATCAGAGTTTGTGAGAGTCTACAGTCAAACTAAGACCAGCACAAAAGCGGATTGGGAGTCAATTCACAGCAAAAAGTGTAATACTCAAACAAGAATAATAATATCGGTTCGGATCGAATTACTAAGACACAAAGTTTTGCATGATACAGTCATTTTGAAAGCAAATTTACTCAGAATGGGCATTTTTCCCGACAATAAATGAAGCGTAAAACAGCACTGTTGCTTTGAGCACAGAAGCACAAGCCAGATCAGACATCCTAAATCTTTTTCTATTCTAGACAAAGTTACTGATTCCTGATTCCGGTCTAAACAAAGGCAATTTGGTTAGACATACAACCAATCAGAATTTAGGGGGGCAGTGCCCACATACAAAGAATAAATTGCTTCTAGACAAATATAAATACATTTCCATTTAGTCATTTAGCAGACACATTTTTTTATATTTATTTTTTAAGAGAAGGAATCGATAGAAAGGAAGTAGAATTTAGTGTTTGAGGTGTTGACGGAAGAGATGTGTTTTCAGTGTCAGGACCAGGCAAAAGGACTCAGAGCAGATCTCACAAAAGACAGAGCTTTCAATATCAGTAACAGCAGTCTCCGCTGACGCCGACGAGGCCTCCTTCCTCTGCATCTGTTCAATGACAAATCCAATTTGTGCAGAAAGTTGGGAATAGGCCCGCTCATGGCCCTCTGCTGAAGCCCTCATCTCACGTTGGAGCAAACCAACCTGCTCCTCCTGAAGATGAATCTGTTGTCCCTGTGCCTGCAGGGCGGCACCCACTGGATCTGCGGAGTCCATGTTATTGGCCAGATTGTACTGTCAGGACCAGGCAAAAGAACTCATAGAGCAGATCTCACAAAAGACAGAGCTTTCAATATCTTTATTTTCCAAAGCAAAGGTTAAAATCAAAATCCAAGAGGTGTACTCAAAAACAAGGCGAAGGCTGGAAAGCTCACACTGGGGTAAAGACAATCTGGCACAGGACAAAGGAAAATACACAGACTATAAAGGGAACACAAAGAGACACAGGTGGAACATTAGGGGCGGAGCAGGTAATCACAGTGGCGGGAAAGACACAAGGGCAGGAAGACAATCTGGAACACAAACAGGGGTTAGTGATTTCACAATAAGACACATGAAGTGATATACATTACATAAGCAGACTGACACATAACACTAGAACATGACATTCAGGCATTTTTTAAAGATGGCTACAGAATCTGCTGATCTTGTAGCAGGTAGATCATTCCACCAATGTGGAACAGATCTAGTAAGATGAGTACAGATGACTTGGATGTTGCCTTTGCCAGTCTCAAGGCTTCGATAATTGAGAGCAGTGAATTTTCAGTGTAATGTCAGGTCTTGAACCCAGACTGTTTCTGGTCCAGGAGGTTATTCCGTGTTTGAAAGGATGACAGCTGAGTAAACAGAACTCACTCCATATACAATATACAAGCAATGACAGAATCAAAGCATTGCATCAAGATGATTACACATAAAACCATGTAACGGGAGTGTCTATTAAACTTGTTTGGCCAAAAATCTGAATCACAAACTTGATCCTTGGTAAGATGCTAAAAATAAGTTCACTTTAAGTGGACAGTGGACTTTTATTCATACTGTAAATATTTTGTGACCTTGTGCTGCAGCTGGATTATTGCGAGATTTGTAAGTTTCAAATCTATCTCGAACTGCTCCAAGCAAAGTATTCACAGTCCGAACCCTGTCCAAACTTGGTACTGCAGACTACATATGTACTGTGAAGCAGCTCTATCTGGCAGTCAGGTTTATGTGTTTGTAAATGCTTCAAGAAGTTCTATTAGACTGTAAAGGAGCATTAGAAGCTGACACGAGGAAAGAAACAGTATAAAAGTGTACATGGTAAACATTTATTTTACTCTCATTAAGTTCATCATCATTAATTCTTCAAATAAAATTGCATGATTTAATGGTGTAGTAACTGCATACTTCTGTGTTCAAATGCCCACAGTGATAGCTAGTTTTGTATGCTCAGTTTAGGCCGAAAAATAGCTACTGAAAAAGATAAAAGGCAATGTTATACTATGTGGTGGAGTGGGTAGTGTGGGATGTGGTTTGAATCCCCTAAGGGGGCAACAATTCCTGCCACAGTTAACCTGTACCAGTCCCAAGGCTGGGAAAATGGAGAGGGTTGTGTCAGGAAGATCAGTGTAAAAGCATTGCCAAGTTACTCATGCAGGTGACTCCGCTATGGCAACAACCTAAGGGGTAAAGAAATATACTTTAGGCAATATTTAATAAAATTATCTAATTTGATAGTAAATAGTAGTACAGTATTGTGGCAATAGTAAAGTCTAAGTTAAAGATTATTTTTACTGTATTAATTATTTGTCAGACTAGCAAGAGCATTATTTCACATTATTTCCGCTGTGGGCAGTTGCAGGAACAGGATTTAATGGAACTAGAACAGGTTCTGGGTTACACCGGCTGATATGTTCCTTTTTGTTTAGCTACATACTGTGACGTTTTACACAATGCACCTTTAAATTTTAAATGTCTCACACAAACAACACTTTGTCCCACATTTGGCTGCATATTATCAGGTCTCCATTATATTAACCAGCATGTTTAATATCTTCCAAGTTTAGCAAAGTGAGAACAGTAAATGAAGTGTCTCTTTATACCCAAAGTCTTTGTAGTTGGCGACAGAAAGCACATGCCAACACGAGATCCAAGCCAGAAACGCATCTGTTTTATGACCTTCACCTCTGTCTCCAAAAACCAAAGCATGTGATTTTCTTGTTACTTACAAGTATTTTAGTATGCCGTGTTTTTATCACTTGCCCAAAACTGAAGGACAATACAAAATTCACATGTGATGACCAGTTTTTTAAAGAGTCATTGCCAAACCAGGAGATGGAAAAGTGCTGTGTCATGGTAACGAGACAGAGCTCATATGCCTGCAGTGCCGGAGGGCAAACAAGGCAGCCATTGTTGGTGTTTGCTACTTTTCATCCAACCTGAAAACCTCTGAGGAGAAGTTTGTCATTGGGTTGGGTTGTTTGGGTTTCCATTGGTTTGCACCACCGTGCTCTGTCTGAAGGTCACAGAGTGCAGTATCGTAAACCTGGGAACTCTTCATGCATGTATTTGTTGATGTAGATGAAGAAAAGGTTAACGCAAAAGCATTTGGACTCAGTTTTCAAGGTGAAGATGTTTCGTCTCTAATTCCAAGAGACCTTGTCAACTGAAACATGGGTAAAACTGTTTTGTTTTAGGTTTCAAAACACTGTTGTAAATACTAGGCAACATGAATTAGAGGCCAATTCCTCTGTTTAGAGAGGACTTTTGCAATTTTACAAAAATGGCTTCTTTCACACCTCTCTCTAACCATCTGGCCTCTCTGGACAGAATTTGAACCTTGCTGTCCTCAAAGGAATACCCTTTCTCTTTGAGGTGGACTGCAGACTCAGGTCCTCCAGGATCCTTCTGTGCTGATACTGTACATCTTCTTGTGAAGATGTTGTTTTGTTTCTCCAACATAACTGTCACTGCACTTCTTGCTGCAGAAACCACATTACATCTGTTTGTGGGGATCTTGTCTTTGGGATGGACCAGCTTTTGACGCAAGGTGTTCCCAAGTTTAAAGTGGACTAGAATGTTGTGTTTGTAGAAAATCCTTTTTGCAGATAAACCAGACACATAAGGAATAACTACACTCTTTCCTTTTGTCTCTGGTTCCTGTCTGTTTGGTTACTGTGACCTCTTGGTTTTGTTGAAAGTCCATTTGGGGTTTCTCAGAGCTTTATGGATGTGTTGTTCTTCTTTCCGTTTACCTTCTGAGGTTGTGGGCACCTCTTGTGCTCTGTGCTGAAGAGTCCTGATGACTTCCAGCTTGTGCTGCAGAGGGTTGTGGGAATCAAACAGTAAATATTGATCTGTGTTTTGGCTTCCTATAAACCTGTACTTGGAGAGTCCTTTCCTCACAAATAACCACTGCACCGGCAATTATATATGGCATCTTCACGGGTGAACTTGATGTTCTTGTCCACTGCGTTGATGTGTTCTGTGAAGGCTTCTACTTCCTGGTTCTGATTTTGACTCAAGTGTCATCAACATATCTGAACCAGTGACTGGGCACTGCACCTGGGAAAGAGACCAGAGCTCTGTTCTCCACTTCCTCCATGAACAGGTTATCCCCAATCAGAGAGACAGGTGATCCAATGGCACAGCCTTGTTTTTGTCTGTAGAAGTTTCCTCTGAACTGAAATATATACTATATATATATATATATATATATATATATATATATATATATATATATATATATATATATATATATATATATATATATATATATATATATATACATTTATTAAATACCAACCAATATGAAGTTGCCATTGCAAAATACTTACATTCAAACCTGAAGTTAAGAGCCATCATGCAAAAATCTGCATTTCACTTTGTTTCTTTTTCTTTCATTGGTCCCATTTATGCTGTTTGTATTGCTACTGTATTTTTGCGACTTAGGAGTGAGTGGCGTTGTGACAGGAAGGATTAAAACAATGCATGCAACTGCCAGTTACAAAGTTAAATAACAATAATCAAAGCATGCTGTGTCAGTCATAGAAGAGCTATTCTTCCCATTGCAAGCAATAAAATATCAATGGCCCACTGTCGAGGCTGCTCTTATATGATTTGGTTTGGTAGGGAGTTATTATTTAGACATTTTTAAGACACTTTCATTAATCTGTAGAAGAGCTGCTCAGGAAAAGTGTTTTAAAGAACAGCTGGTGTGATATATCCTGAAACTATTGACAAGGTAAAGCATTTCAGTATTTTTTTTTGTATGACTACAGACAGGGGTTAATTTGAGATGGATCCGACCATAACACAATCAGGGAACTCTTTCATTTTGACAGTGTGTGTTCTGGTAACTATTTGCCTGGATCCTACAGCATTTGGGAAAAACATGCACTCCAGCTGATATTCTATCCTCTGTAACTTGCTTGGCCAAGGACTCTATCCAGAAAACTAAAGCTCTGTTTCTGACAGGAACTGTTTGCTGCTCATTCTGTTGTAATTTGTTAGACATTTCCGCAGTTTTAGTTCTTTCTTCTTTTCAAGTAAATGTCTTGCAAAATTGTCGTTTTGAAGAAACAAAAGCAGCCAATTTACACAGTATTTGACTGTTTGCCATTCACCACTGGATGTACAGCAGACATGCTCAAAGGGGGGCCAGCAGCAGCAGCTTTATACAAAACCCATTCAAATCCAACAAAAACCTGTTCAAATCCAACTAAAACCTGCAGTTGTGAAAAAAGAATCAAAAGTCAAATTGAAAAGAAATTTTCCTTTCATCAGATGCGGCCGGTTTTCAAGAAGTTTGGACACCCCTGATGTACAGTCATGCTCATACGTTTTTGAGGTTTTTTTTGGGCCATTTTTCTGAGAAAATGAATGATAACACAAAAATATTTTTTACTCATAGTGGTTGTGGTTTGGTTAAGCAATTGACTGTAAAACAACTGTGTTTACTCTTTTTAATCTTAATGACAACAGAAACTACCCAAATGACCCTGATCAAAAGTTTACAAACCCTGAAAATTTTGGCCTGATAACATGCACACAAGTATAAAAATATATCCAAGGAATTGAGAATGCCCATCAGCAGTGTTCAAACTCTAAGAAGTAAAAAATGAAAAGGTCAGGTAGACCAACAAAGATTTCAGCCACAACTGCAAGGAAAATTTTTCGGGATGAAAAGAAAACACCACAAATAACTTCAGCTGAAATACAGGACTCTCTGAGAAAAGGTAATGTGGCTGTTTCAATAAGGAGGCACTTATGGTTGAGAAAGCCATTACTACTCAAATCCCATTTACAATACACCAAACAGCACAGAGACAAGCCTCAAAACTTCTGGAACAAAGTCATTTGGAGTGATGAGACCAAAATTTAACTTTCTGGCCACAACCATAAAAGTTACATTTAGAGAGGAGTCAACAAGGCTTATGATGAAAGGTACATCATTCCTACTGTGAAAACATGAAGGTGTATCACTGATGTTTTGGGGATGTGTGAGCTACAAAGGCACAGGAAACTTGGTCAAAATTGATGGCAAGATGAATACAGCATGTTATCAGAAAATACTGGAGGAAAATTGGCACTCATCAGCCTGCGGAAGCATCAGTTGGAAGCTGTGCATGGGACGTACTTAGATGTTCAAACATGACAACGATCCAAAGCACAAGGCCAAGTCGACCTGTCATTGGCTACAGCAGCATGAAGTGAAGGTTCTGGACTGGCAATATCAGTCTCCTGACCTCAATATCATTGAGCCACTCTGGGGAGATCTCAAACGTGTAGTTCATGCAAGACAGCCCAAGAATTTTGAGGAACTGGAGGCTTTTGCCAAAAGGAATGGCCAGCTTTACCATCTGAGAAAATAAAGAGCCTCATCCACAACTACCACAAAAGACTTCAAGCTGTCATTTATGTTAAAGGTGGCAATACTCGGTATTAAGAACAGGGGTATGTAAACGTTTGATCAGGGTCATTTGGGTAGTTTCTGTTGTCATTATGATTTAAGTTTTTAAACAAAAAAATGTTTGTGTTATCATTCATATATTCTGAAAAATGGCCAAAAATAAATCACTAATTCTGCCAGGGTATGTAAACTTATGAGCACAACTATAAGAGTTTGTTTGTTCTGTTGACAGGTGGGCTGTGGTTCTGACTGCCAGGAGAGTCCTGTAAAGGATGACTTCCTGAATTTAAGGTTCAGAATAGGACAAAACTGTCAACAATTTTCTTTTTTACTGTTAATTGCAGCAGTACACAACTGGACTGCCAGCCTCGCAGTGTTGGATGATACATCATCGTGATATAGAGACAGATATCATGATATCTGTTAAAAAGGTATTTCTAGTGGGAAGGGACATTTATGGGTTTAGACACGTAGGAGATTTATGCATAAGACAGACTGAGCAAAAACTAAAACCATAGATTATTTCAGACAATTTACATTAAATTGACACTGCAATGCAAAAAAATGAATGCACAAAACCCATGTTTTGTTCATCCATGAATATCTTTCCATTATATAGATTTTTTTAATTTTTCTTTTTTTATGAATGTCTGCAGAATTGTTGTATTGTGATGTTATAATTATTGTGTACAGTGTATTGTATTGCCATCGGCCTATTGTGTCATGTGGTACCATATGCTTTAATTTTTGTTGAAAAGTTTAAAATAGCATGATCTTTTACAAAAACATATGTCAAATATTCTGGCTTTGACATTTGTCCCAAAATGTGCGCTTTATATGTTCAGTGTGGACACATTTATGTCTGCACACAGCCATTCTTTGTTTGTGCAGAGTCACTGTGGTTTACCGGGACATAAATAGTCTGCATTGGGTTCATTTCAGTTTACTAAGGCATGCTGTATTTACCACCAGCAGCAGCAGCAACAAGGCGTAAGAGACAGGAAATGCTTTCAAAACAGGACATAGTGTAACTGTGGCTTATGATTTCCGCTGATAAGAGGAGTCTTAACAACCATTGAGAGAGATTACTAAAGCTATTGATTTAGAATCTTAAAACATTTTTGCATGCATGACGAAAGAACTGTACAGCTCTGTCCAGGTCTTTGCATTTTAGCTACTTCACTCCAGAGGCCACTAAGCAGGAAGACATGTAACGTTTTTTAAGCTATAAATGTAAAACAATGATGTGAACACAAGGAAGTACAACATGGGACTCCCTAGGTGATGACAGTAGTAGTGATGACAGCTTAGTAACGTATTCCATTTTCATGCCACTCACTCAGAAATAACTTCTGTCCTTATCAGCTTTTACACAGAAGACAATGGAACCTTATTTGAACCCCAGCACTCAAAATGGTGTTTTTAAACTAGGCTACACTTGTAAAGTGAAGAAATCCCCAAATAACAGCTCTACCTCCTGACTGTTCTAACTGCAGTGTGTCCTGAGCTGCCCCATGAGTTGTTTACAGACAAAGGAAGTCCGCCTCCCTGACTCCTCCCACTTGCTGTAGCACTGTCTGTTCTTATAAGAGTGTGTGAAAGCTTTCCACAGTTCTGGATTGTTGTTGTTGTTGTTAACCAGGACTCAAGGACGTAAGTTTAGTAAAAGGCTGCACTCATAATAGGATTTGTTGTTGTAGTTCAATCTTATTTGTCGATGTTCATATAATTCCAATAAAATCCATGGCCTTTTCCTCCTTAAGTCTGAAGCAGATAATATAGACACTCCTGCAAAGATCTAGTGCATTTTTTTCTTGTGTAAATTATCATAAATGTGGTATCCATTATAAATTGTGAAAAAAAAAAAAAAAAGAAAGAAAAAGAAAGAAAACAACCATAACAACTAGAACAAAAAATAATAAAATTAAAAGAAAACTTTAAGAGGTCCAAACATTTGCAACCTGATTGAAAACTGATGCAATCGTATTGGTCCATAAAACAAAATGGTTGTTTTGTATGCATCCATTTCTCAGGATGAACCTAGGAGCCACAATACACACTCAAAACTTATTTTCAATCAATCATGACTTGACACATGATCTTTTTTTATTTATTTATTGTAAGCCCCATGTTCATTCGTCTTTTTTATTTCTTTTTAATATCCTTTTATTATCCCCACGGGTAAATTCCTTGTCAGAAGCCACACCAGGGGGCGTCTAGCATGTTTTTTGATGTTGATGTGGAAAACCGGAGTACCCGGAGGAAACCCACCCAAGCATGGGGAGAACATGCAAACTCCATCCAGAAAGGTCCCGCCCAAACCAGGAGTCGAACCCTGGACCTTCTTTGCTGAGAGACAAGCATGCTAACCATTTTATTGAGGCCTTTATCCCTTTTTTAATACAAATATATGTTTAAATTAAATAAAATGTTTGTTGTAAATGTTTTTTTGCACCTTTTATGTGTGAGTAAAGTTTATTTTGTCTTTATCTATCCATATTTAAGTCTGTATATTTTATGGTAAAAAGTTAGTTCACATTATCCTACAAATCTTAAGTAGCTGTAACCATGCTTTGCATCTCACAGCTGATCAGCGAGAGAACAGTTAGAAACAACTTAACACCAACAACGAAAGCAACAAAAGAATATTTGTATTTGTCTGCCTGTTCAGTTTTGTTCTATATTCCTTTTATATGCTCTTATTAATTCAGGCACAATAGTATACATGCATTAGAATATACATTTATTTTTTTGATATTTAAAATCATGCAATGAGATTTCTCATTTTAGTTTGGATTTTGTCATTTGCTACATTCTCAAGCTTTTTTTTTTTTTTCTGATCATTGAGAGCAGTCCCATTGATATTATTTGACACATTCTTAAAACCACTTTCAGCTTAGTTACTCTGATCCATGTCTGTAATTACTGTTGGCAACGCAATGACTTGTGGCTAATATACACAAGGTTTATTTGCTTTGATATCCTGTAAGCCTAGAAATTGCCTGCTGCTAGAGAACATTGATTACAACCAAACAGTTCTACTTTGTCATGATACACATGGCCACATGATGAAAGACACAAACAGGTTGTGGCTGTATGGTTCAATGTTACTTTGCCTTGCCCTTTTTAAACACATTCAATGAAAGCCTGTCCAGATAGTTCTGTGTAACAGACACAGACCAAGCCGGGGTGTAGCTCACACCCTAAGCACTGCAGCCTGGATAAACGTCAGAAAATCAATTTATGAATGACTTCTAACTAAGGTCCCTAATTTTTTTGAAAAAAAGCTCAGTTGCAACTTGCCAAAATTAACATCTAACTTATCTTGTGGTTATGCAACTCACCTGTGCATTAATTAATAGATGCTGTATCTCCAGTGTTTAACCTTAATTGTTTCTAAATCATCAAACATCTGCAGCAATAAAAGCTGTTAGTAAATTTTAGGGGAAAGAGTCCCTACTTGCCCTGTGTGGCAACATTGCATCATATCATCAGTCTTTGTTAATCTTTGACTCATGATATGCCTGGCTGTAATCTACCCATGAGCCAAGCTGCACATTTCAGACTATATCATGAATAAATGGAGCTTTGACTAGTCTGTGTTTGGCATTATCAGAATGGCAACCAAATTAATGCAAGTGCTATTTTTGCAGGAATTGTGGATGGCAGCTGTTTTAACCAAAGAAAGGAAACGGGAAATTGCAAGTATCTAAAGAATGGGGCACAGGAGTCAGGCTTGAGGGCAGAGTTACACTAGGATAAAAAAGGAACTTCAACAATATCACATATTACAGATCTGAGACTCTGCATGTAACAAGCTCAAATTCTATCTGTTTTCAAAGCTCTGATTTAACTTAACTGTTGTTACTGAAGTCCTGACCCACTTTAACTGTAATTTTCTGAAATTGCTAAATTGGCTGTGTATATAGAAACCGTTTTTGGGAATGCAACAGTTCTTAATATATTATAAATATAGTGCACGTTTATGGAACACGACAGGTAAAACATATAATCAAAAAAAAAAAAAATCTACTTTGGCCATGACTGATTGGGTAGATTTACTTATACTTCAATTGTCTGGAGTTTCTCAGATAATTGTTGTAAAAACCAGTGGCGTGCTTAGCAAATTTGGGGCCGTGAGGTTGACAGATTCTGTAGCCCCTCCACAAATGTCATACAGGAATAGTTCAAACCTAAGCCAGAAAACATAATTATTAAATTGGTTGTTTGTTATTAATAATAATTGGTCACACATCACCAAATGAAACATACAGTATTTCATAAATGTTTGCAGACATTGTCAGAGAGATGGTCTGAGGGTTTGTGAAACGGGGGGGTCTGAGGTTCTCCCTGAGGTTTCTCTTTTTCTTACTCTGATGGAGGGTCTAAGGACAGGGGATGTTGTCTAGTGCAGTCTGTTAAGCCCTTTGAGGCGGCTGTTGTTGTAATGTTGGGCTTTACAAAAATAAATGTCTTGTCTTGTCTTGAGGGTCCTCCCCCAGGAAAGATTTTACTTGCTATATGGTAAATTTTAAAATGCAAAACCATTGAATTGCTCCGGTTCTTCAATAACTGCACTGAAGCACAAATAAGGGCTGTTTATGATGATGAAGTTTGGATTTGCTAAGTTATAGTTCATGACCACCTTCATGACTCTTTTAATATGACAGCTCTTGATGTGGATTATTATTTCTCTTCTTAAATAAATCTAATACTTTTAAAATTACAATACAATGTCTAATGATATACATTTAAAATGAATGAATAGACCAGCATTTTGCTCAGGACCTTTTTTATTTAAAGGAACTCTCTGAAAGTGTGTCCTGCTCCAGGAGCAGAGCCCTACTATAAAGCCCATGACACAGGCCTACTCAAATCATTTCTGATTTATTAAAAATTACATCTGGAAAGTTAGGTTTGGTCCTGTTATGCCTTTAATATCCAATTCTAAAGTAGGCCTACAGTCTGGTCACTGATTGACTGTTTAACCTGCTTTGCTGTTTATCAGCTTCTGTTGAGGGAACCTGTCTTTTGTAAAATCAGATAAAGTTGTGCAGCTCTAATGCTGTGTCCTTTTCTGCCTCTACCAAAATAAAGTGGTTTGCAGTCAAATGGCACAGCATTTATTTTGAAAAAAATACAAGGAAATGTAAGAGGATTACAGGAAATCCAGTGTATGAATTGTGCTATATAAATAAAACTGCCTTGCCTTTAAGGTCCGGTACAGAGCGGCGCTGAAAGAGAGCACGGGGTTAACAGAGACTGGGGCTTTATCTGAGTCTGGAGACACTCAGGCTACAGTCTCACTGTCAGCACGGCTCACAGTTTTGGTCGGGTGCTTGTTGGGGCCCTTAAATGTTGGGGGCCCTAGGTAACTGACTATTCTTGGCTAATCGTAAGCATGCCACTGGAATGGCATGTGTTACAGTCGGCTCGTAGAGCAGCAACAAAAATGAGGTAGACACAGCGGCAGCGTTTTAAGCCCTTTGCTTGGGCACTTTTATTTAAAATAATCTGTATTTAATTACTGTTGTCAGTATAAAGGAATTATGTTGTGAGGTGTGTGTGTGAGAATGAAAGTCAGTTTAGTCAACAGGTGTTGTGAAATGTACGTGTTAATGTGAATGTATAGGTGTAATCAGGACGAGCAGAGGAGCGGCGTGGTTGTGTCCAAGGATGGAGTAAGAGAGACTGAGACGCGCCGGAAGCCGTCCTTTTATACCTTGGGCGAACACTTGCTCCTAGTTGTTCCCGGGTTGCCTCCAGCTGCAGCACCTCCAAACAAATAAACGACCACAATAACATATGGGACCGTTACAGCAAGTATAACACACACGTGTGCTTGGGAGTAGTTTGCCTTCTCTCTGGGCTGCAAAACCCAGATATAAACCAGGAAAGCATAACTTTTAGCACTTTTAGCACATCCAATGACTATTGACAATCAACAGCAGCAATGACTGATTGTAGATCCAGATCTGATCTTTAATGAGCCGGATCATTTGGCTCAGCTCACCAAGAAGAGTTGGCTCTTTCATTTAACCACTTAAATAATTTGTTTAGTGCTGTTTTGACATAATAATTTGTACATGTACAAAAATATCCTTTGAATTATTCAATGCATCCTTTGTACTTAAGTATTCAAAAGTGAAAAATAAATTTCTAATATCAATAAATTGCTTGATCTGAGGCTTAATCTTGCAAATGCTGCATTGTGCCTTTGTGTTTTCACAGTTATTATTAAAAGACATCCAAATGCACTCCTCTCTCCTTCTCCTCTAATTCCGTCCAGTTCAGTGCACCTGTGTATGAGCACACTCCCACTTTATAAAAATAAAAATAATAAAAATGCCTTGGGGACAGGAGCCGACTCCCATCATTTGCTTAAAAGAGTGAACTGACTGGCTCATGACCAGACCCATCACTAATGGGGAACAAGTTTTCTGCAGTTTTTCCCACAAGTATAATGTTATATTACGTATTTGAGCAGTATAATTCTTTGTGACACTCATTTGTTGTGTATGCTCTGTGTTTTGTATGCTCCGATTAGCTAAACAGAACTAAGCAGGTGTTACAAATAAATTCAAAAATTTTAAGCATTTAAATTTGTGCATGTACTTCACACCCAAAACATTTTGAAATGTGCCTTTGTTTGGCTGTTTGCACAAGCTGTCATTTATTTGGTCAAGGAAAATACTGAGTCGTTAACACGCCCAAAGCCTGGCCAGTGAGGAGCTAGTCCGCAGGAGATGTGCAAGAGCCAGCAGGAGCCCGTTACAGTAGAGCAACACTGAATAATGAAGGCAGAGAAAAAACTAAATGAAGGAACTATAAGAATGAAAGAACAAGTCACCAAGGATTTAATGGAAAATTTGAACTCCTTGACAAATAAGATTGATGAACCAGAAGCTCTTCCCTGTCCTGGTTACACAACAACAATTCTGGACTCAACTGTGGACTTAAATGGATTCACACTAATAAGAACAAAAGATATGCTTAAAGTGGATAAAATGAAAAGGCTTTCTATTACTTTCTATCCAGACAGTGGTGATCATGAGGTCCAGCAAGGCCTTCTCTGCTGGCCTAAACAAGATTAGAATCCCTGATTGGTGTTATATATTTTTTTCCATTCCCCACTTCTTTCAGACTGTATAATCAATCAGTCTGTGGCAATCAATTAGTTTAATTATTAGACTCTTCCCTGAAGGACAGTTAAATTGAATTGAAAATGAAATTGAATTAAGCTGGGGACACACTACGATTTTATAGTCTGCATCAGTCTGCACTGGTTGGGGACATGCATGGCTAGTCTCTGCAAGTGTCTGCAAGTGTGTGAGTAAAACCAACCCAACGCAGCCTCAGTCACTGTCAATCAAACATGTTTGAATTTTTTGGGAGTGATTATAAAACATGAGAGTTTATTGCATTCTGTTGACTTTAGTTGGTTGGACAGATCATGTATTCTGTGATCCCCTTTATTCAGTCGTCATACAAAACTGTTGGTGTGTACTCCTAGTTTTTCCAAAATCTGTAAAGGCTTTAAAAGTTATGTAGTGTGTCTCCAGCTTTATTGAACTTTGAAACAACCACATTTAATGCCACATTTGCACCTGCATGGGCTGTTGCATCTTGTATATACTGCATATTATCAGATGTGAGACAAGTATATATACTGAGGTATTTGTTTACATGAGATGGTAACATGCCCTGTCACTCAAATTTAGAAAGTGGAGTATCTTGTGAGTCTAATATCTAGAGATCTAGAGATTCCTCTTTTGTTGGGTAACCATTAAAATGATTTAGAGACTACATATTTTGGTTTAAAAAATAACTGTATTTATCGCCTGCTGATTACATGAGCGTTAGTATTGCAGTAGCTGGTAGCCATGTTTCATATCACATTAAAGAAACTTTACAATTTGGAACTTTAACTGGGTTTGTGCATTGTTATGATGAACTGCTTTTGTGTTTAGCTGGAATCACATGGCTCTTGTGACTCAAGCAGCTAAAATTAGAGATATAATAGAGTTAGTTGCCAAAAAAGTAACAACATCCCAGCTAGAACATTCTTCTTCTACTGTTGATTTGTTCCCAGTTATTAAACATGCACACAGTTTTGCATCCATTCTGCACTACATTCATTTCATATTTTACATCTCGTCACACAACCTTTCCACATTTCATACGCACCTCCACCCAGGTGGTCTGCATCTTTTTTAACTTTAAATAATAGTTATTCATTCAGATATCTACTCTGTTTAAGTACGACATAACAACACTCCATGAACCTGTTAAAGACCATCTATAGAAAAAGACTGTCAGTCTGTCATATATCTTCACAGTTTTCCTGGCCGTGTTACAATATCTGACCTATCTGCAAAATGGCAGGCTATTTTTACTTTTACATTCCCATATTTCTCTGATGAGATTGATGTGACTTGTCAGTGCTGCTGTTTATTTGCAGTTCATTAAACAGGAAGAATGTAGATTCTGCCTCTCTCTGCCAAATCACAAAGGAAGGACCTCAGCCTGGACTTAGATGATCCTCAACAGCATCCAAACCATTGAAGTTAAAGCTAATGGAGTCCCAGATTTACATTTGAATTTTTTTGACTTTTGACTGCACTTCTCAACTTTAAATCAACTTTGCAGATCCGGTGGTAAACTTGCAACAGCTACCAATATGTTGTCTGTTGCCTCGAGGCAGGCACCAAACCTAGTCATGACTTAACTAAACCACATTGCCTGCTATAAAATTATGGCCATTTTGTTCCAACTCTACTGTTAATGCCACCAGCTCGTCTTATTAATCGGCAAGCACTATCTGTTTCTTTAACAAGGATACATTGAAGGCCAACCTCAGCTGCAGTCAGGTTACTCTTATAGGATACTTGCATACAAGTTCATTCATCTACTTTTTACTTCAAGATATTGCAACAAAATAACAATAATATCAATGGATTACATGTTCCAGACATTGAAACTTAAACTGATTACTTTTTTTTTTACTCTTGCCTTTATTTTGAAATGAATGAGATCTTAAAAGGACAGCTAGGCTTTATAATGAAGGAGTTTAACAGATGATAAGCCCACAGCGGATTTTCGCCAATCACAGCTCACTTCCGGTCAAAAAGGAGCACTCCCATTGGTTTACGTTGATGTCAACAACAAAATAAACCAGGAAATGGGTTATTGCGTTGTAAAATAGTCTTATTATTAGCAAAAGAGCTTAAAAAAGCAAACTGAATGCAGATAAATGTGGCAAGGCAGAGATAGTTACAGGATCACTACAATCTAACGTTAAACTCAAAGATGAAAGTTTTAAGTAAGCTCTAAACCAGGGGTTTAGAACATTAAATAAAATGTGTCCTTCCAAAATTGTTAAGGTGACACACTGTTTTTCTGTATTTTTTCCTTTGTTTACATGAGGAGGAATGTTTGAATGTTTAGCTTTCACCAAACACAGTTCACAGACCAAAGGAAAATACTACAAAATCAAAAGAGACCACAGATAAGGCTCAAGACTGGTTGTTTGGAATCCTGCATATTATGCTTAATACTCCTTAATTTTAAATACAAAACAAATCAAAAACATCAATTCAAACCAAAACATATTTGTTAAACAAATATGACAATCTATTCCTATTGTCATTCCACAAGGAAAAATGTACTAAGCATTTATTTAGCAATAGTTGTTGCCAATAACTAAACTGTAATTGTTTAATTTGCAGGTTCCTCTTAAAGTCGTATTTCTTATTAAGATTTTTTTGTTAGATAATACCAGCAAATACTATATCATATCAGTATTGACTTCTATGTTAATTTCAAACTTGTCATCGGCCTAGAATTTCCATATTGGTGCATTCCTATCTGAAACATCAGTATGAATTTTAAAATGTATTTATAACTTTATTATCTGAACACAAGTTTTCAAAAGCACAAAACACTGAGTTGTGCTTTTGTTATTCTACGTGCTAAGCCAACAGCTTTCTGGGACGCAGTTATTAAGTGAGTCTTGGAGCAGGTGCCACAACAAAACAAAAACTTCCTTCTAAGTTCAAAAGTTTACAATTGGGTTTTGGGCAAAATGTGTTGTGAAAACGGCCTCAAATACATAAATACAACCAATCACATTTAGTCATGTTTTAGTCAATTTAGGCAAACGCTTTTATCCAAAGCGACTTACATGAAGCTTACATTCACCAGTGTTACATTTACGGTTGACGCTTTCATTCAAAGCGACTTACATTAAGGTTCCATTCACCAGTGTCACAGCTGGAACACCACTGGAGGCAAGGGGGGTTAAGTGTCTTGCCCAAGGACACAATGACAGTTTGAACTGTGGAAGAGCCAACCTTCCGGTTGAAGGACGACCGCTCTACCACTCATCTACCACAATCAAATTCTTCAAGTACTTCTAGACTTTATTATACTTTATTAAAAAAATAACTTCCAAGTATTATTTATTTAGTGTCATTAGTATCCACGTAAAATGTAAATAAGACAGCCAAATTTCACATGAAAGTGTAATGTCATGTGATCAGCATGAAATCTGGCTACATTTGTGATTTTGTGCTAAGTCATAATTGCATTTAAATCATATGTATGTGATGTGTTGCATGTCATTTTAGCAGAGAACTGTATATAGCTTAGTGATTTAGACTTTCTGTTTATTCCATTGCATAAAATGGTATGGAGAGTTTTAGCACAAATATAGAAATTTATTTATTGAAGAGTATACACAACTGACAATGGTGTGTGGGGTCAACACACACCTTTAAGTGAAAAACAAAATGCTGGGTACAGACCACCTTCACAGTCAGAGAGAAAATAGATTACAAAAGAAAAAGGACAAAAAAGGAAGCTTAATTCCAGCCATACATACTTAACACTCATCAATGAATTGCACTTGTGGAAAACACAAAATGACAAACAGGCTTTACACCATACTTTTCCGGACAATCCAAAACCACAGACATAACCACACCTCTTCCTTGTCAAATCGACCAATCACATGCAGAGTCTTTCTAGGGTCTATAGCAGCTCAGTTCTCTAACCTAAAATAATTACAGCATCTAAACAGATTTTATCAGATGTGCAATGTACAGAGGGAAAGAGGGACCGCATGATGCTGGTTTGGATCCGAGGTCTGTTCTAATCACACACAATTTCCAAGGTTCAAGAGCTTAGTGTGCATCACTTTTAATTAGAAAGGATTTTGCTGTTTTCAAGAAGCTTTTGTTGCCATGCACTTCCCAGACTTTCCCTTCAATATGAAGGACTCCATCAGCTAATTTCTATGTCTTCAGTTTACAGACATTACATTGAAAAGGACATCTTATTCAGTGCATATTTGGACATTACAAGAGGCCCTTTCAAGGACCTTTACATTTCTGTGGATTCTACTAACAGGGGAAGCACTACAGTAAGGCACATCATTATTAGAATAACCTTTTATAAAATATAGGAAGCACACCAGGGTTCCCACAATTATCCCTCCCTTCTGCTGCAGTTGAGCAAAGTCCAAAAAACCAAATGGCCAGTGTGCAACAAAAGCAGGTCAGCATGTCGCAGTATGGTTTCTGTATACTTGACTAAAAATTGCTGTATGTGTGAATTGTGTTTAAAAAAAAAAAAAAAGGGCAGAGCTTGCTAGAGTCAGACCGGGAGCCTGTCCAAGTTCAAACCCACAGCTGGATTTGTACCAAATTCCCTGTCTCTATCCCTTATCATATTCCAGAACAAACATGACCCTTCTTTTTACCAATAAGGCACACTGGTATTAATCTGACCCCAGCTCTGCCAGCCTGAAAATATTCCACTCGACATACGTGGGCTACCATACTGATCATACTCAGAATCGTGTAGTTTAGTGGCGGCATGTTTGTTTTCGAAAGAGAACGTGGGCATATTCAGGTCCTCTCCATTCCAGCTGACATGCTTCAAGGCATAGTTTTTGCCGTCGTTATTGTCCCAATAGGTCTGGCCTTGCACCTTGAAGCAGATGCAGAACTCGACTTTGTTCTGGGGTGGGATGTAGCCTGGCAACTCCAGGACAAATGCAAAGGTGTCGCTGTCTTGGCAGTTGTACACGTTGTTCAAGAAGATGCATTCAACGTCAGTGAAACTGGCCCATGAGTCAAAGGTGGCACGAACCTGAACGGACTTCTCAAAGCCAATGTTGCGGACTTTGATGGTGCCGGTAAGCGAGCGTTCTTGGAGCGAGCAGTTCTCCAAGCAAACAAAATTCTGCAACAGACGGTTCCGGAAATCAAGGTAATCTGCAGAGGGCTGTTTGAAATCTAGTGCAATGTTTCGGACTAAGCTGATCTTTAAGTCAATAGTGGCAGCCTCAAGATCAGCCATGTCAAACTGCAGCTCATCATCCTTATTGTTTTGATACAAGTCATCATCAAACTTGGAGAAAACGTGGATGGCGGTCAGTGACATTCCTTTCATGTCAGCAAACACTACCCTCTTCTTGTTTGCCTTGTTGTTGTCCCAGTCCCCACAGCCACCACCACTGTCCACAGATTTCTGCTGGCTGCTTAAGCAAGGCCTGAGGGTTTGTAGAGCATTTGGTCTTGGCCGCGGGAGGTGGACTGGTTGACTCGGTTTTTGGCCCGCTGCAGTTCCTCATAGGAGCTGAGGAAGCCTCTGAGAGGAGGCGGAGAGTGGCTAATGTAGAATCTCATGGCCACATCCATTGGCATTACTGGGCCTGGCATCACTGTCGGGCTGAAAGATCTGAGAAAACTGAGCAAGAGAAAAGGGGCAGGGAAGGAAGGAAAATTTACCAAATAAGGGCAAAAAAAAAGATATTAGAACAAGGATTTTCATAGTGGAGATTTTCATAGTAAGCACTGGATTTTTATCCAAATTCTAGAGCTTGAATCATGGAAAGCCTTTCTTTGTGTACACTGCACAAAGCTGACAATTATAAGTCTTTTGTTTCAAAGCATTGAAATGTTTATAAGCATTTAAAACATACTCAATCTTCTTAAAACCACAACGTTTCATAACTAAAATGAGTTCAATGCTAAAAAAAAGAATCTCTTAAAAGCCAATCGTGACTCTTACCTTGCAGTACTCATAAAAAAAATGAAATAAGGAGATCCAAATAGAAGAGTATTGTCAAAGTTTTAAGCCCCGAAGAGTTTTAAAATCTTTAGCAGCGTTTCAAAAAGTGCATAACTGCGTCACACCCTTTTCTTTTACAGCTTCTCTAGCTTCTTTTGCTCAGTCTGTTTCTGCGTCAGTGTCGAGGCTGCTCAGCACTCAGGGATTTCAACTCCCACATAGGCCCCATTTGCATACTCTGTCATGTGGTCCCCCGGACGGCCAATGAGAAGTGGCTGTGGATCTGTGGCCAGCCAATGGGAGCAGGTTTGGTTTGGCTGTGGGCCAGTTTATAGGGGGAGGGCTGCCTGCTTGCACTCTGTGGTTAGAATGCCTGGGCCTGTTGCCTCAGCTGCTATTTGAGAAACATGATGGACCCCTGCTGGCCCAGGCCATAATCTTTACACCATTCACAACACATAGTTGTTAGAGCCTGACGATGTTACTCATGTCACAATGACCCACTGTGAATGCATTAATAAGCACATGAAACCTATCTGATATCTATCTTATTTTTATCTTTTCCCATTGTATGTTTGAACTACAGTCATGATAGAATGATAATAAAAACATACTATCTATTGTTATTTGAATTATGAATTGCAGATATGTGGTGTGTAGGATCTATTTCAAAACCCCAAGTCCTATATTTTTGTTAATTTTAAATTTGTAGTTGTTACTGGGATATCTGTGTGTGCATAAAAATATATATTATGAGCTTGGTCACCTTTTATCTAATGTAAATCTTATTTTTAATTATGCCTCAATTTCAAGCAGCGCTTAAAGTAAAATAGCCGGATAGTGTCAGTCTATCTCAGATATTATTTACTCAAGATTTATGTGACATTACTGCAAAGATAAATATTTATATTTATTTATATATTTATAATCTTTTAAATCATAAACCACTGGACTTTTAAATGTGTTAAATGTACAGGTCTAAAGGCCATATTGCTACAGCTGAAGCTTTTTTGGCTTCTTTTAGTGTTCTCTGTGCAGCTATTTTTAAAGTGTATTTACTTTATTGATTTGTGGGTTAATCATTATCAGTCAAAACATGAAATGGAACAAAGGCAATGTGTCTATGTGGAACACAGGATGATCAGGGCAGAATTATATAAACTAATGTAATGCATTTGAATTTGCATTTTAGAAAGGACATCAACGTCTGTGAAGGTTCTCAGTTCTCAGTCATTTTTCAGACCTTTTCAGAAAAATACATTTCAGAAAAAGAATAGATAGATCTAATAGATTAGATCTAATGTTAATCAAGCCTTAGGGGCTGTCCACACGGAGACAAAAATCACTGTATCCATATACATTTTGTATCGTATTGGCCTTTCGTCCACACGGATCCGGTGTTTTGGGAGACTGAATCCGCTATTTTTTGAAACAGGGTTCTGAAGTGGATAAATCTTTCGACAACACCTTTGCGACACCCTTGCGATGTCGTGTGTAACCAATCCGTATATTTTGTGAAAACGATGATGTCATCGCATCACGTGTCGGCCTCGTCTGCGTAACAGCAACAACAATAATGGCGGACTACATGCTTGAGTTCGTGCTGCAGAAGCTACTAAGCCTACTAGCTTTATTACAGCAAAATCTATTGCTTCTATGCAGTTGTGGTGAGCAACAAGCGATAATGGACAACACCATACGCCACATGCTCTAAGATCCACTGAAGAGAACCAGGAGAGCAACCTGGAGAAAATGAATGGAGAGAGAATGTCCATGTCCAAAGCACTCAGAACTCAGTCCGTATATTGAAGAGCAAACAACAAACATGAGGCACCAATTACTACACTCTAAATATATGACTGCAACAATTTGAGAACTTGTTTTATTAGAAAATAAATATTTAGGTCTTCGTCTTCTTCTGCAGCAAGGCTATGCGCATGCTCAAAGTCTTCTTCTCCGTGTATAGTGTATATCTGTGGCAGAATTACAGCGCCCCATACTGGTCTGGCATATATACTACATCGTTTTCAGCCGGCCGTGTGTACGCAGATATTTTCTTGAGACGACGCCGTCTCAAGATCGGATAGGGGATGCACTGGCTTCGTGTGGACATAGCCTTAATTACAGTGTGAATAGGTTGAGTGCATCTTTAATGAGTTTCAATCTGAGAACGCATTTGGAAGTGGAGGTGTCCTGTGTCACATATATCACGTGTCTCTGGAGGTGTGAATGTGTCCTGGCTTGTGTGGACGTAGTCCATGATATAACTTCTATGAAGTTGGAGGCAAACTGGAGGCAAAAATAAAGCTTAATATGTGTAGAATATATGGTAAAAAGAAAAGTAACTTGTCGAGTGTAGCCCAATGTAACTGAGTAAGAGTAGCACTACTACGCACAAATCTTGCCAAGTAAAAGTGAAAGGTATTGTGCAGTAAAACTACTCTTAGAAGTACATCTTTATTCAAAAAGTAAATGTAATGGAGTAAATGTAACTCGTTACTACCCAGCTCTGTTAAACATTTATGTATTGTGTTAAATCAGGAACAGGAAGTAAAGTGCACATCTGATAAAGATAATAACAGGTAAAGTGCTGTTTTAACCCATTTAATCTAGTGGAGTTTCACATATGAAGCGTGAAAGTTGGGAAACTGATAAACTTCAGATGTAAATACAATGTGGGAACTAGGCTATTATTAAGTAATATAAGTTATAGTTTATTTATTTCAATGAGAAAATTTATTGGAATTTGTCTTGGCGGATTATTATGATAAATTTAGCAGCCTATAACATGCAACATGGTCATAGGGACAACAACAGGCCATTTATCACTGCCTAATCAGTCTGCCCAAGGCCTGCCAAGAAATTTAGACACCAAGAAAGATGTCTGTGACGGTTCTCAGACATCCAGGACATCTTGAAAAAAATGTTGACGTAAAAGCATCTGGACTCAGTTTTCAAGGTGAAGACGTTTCGTCTCTAATTCTAAGAGACTTTTTTCAATCACCAAGAAGGACAATACAAACAAATACACACGAGTCAAGCTAACCTGTCGAGATACAGAAATAATGGATTGAAATCTAACAGAACAATATGGGACAGGTCAGTAAAGCCCTTTTACAAATGCACTATTTGGAGCATGAGACTTTATGGAAATGTTATAAAAAGAGTATCTGTTTCAGAAAAATATGTCAAGTGTAGCTCTTGATCTGCATTTTATAGCCAATGAGACTATTCCCCAATCCCAACCAGTGTATGTGAACACAATCCCTGGTAATAAAAGGTAGTTTTGATATTAGCACATTAATCACCGTCACCACAAAAAAGTTGGCTTATTTGTCTGTTAGCTTTGTGTTGTAAACGGTCACGTTAATTAAACACCCCACTCTTACCTTTCCCCACTTCTCAGTTTACCCATCCAATCTCTCTCTCTTATGTATGAACACAAACACTATGGTCACTCTCCAGACTTAATCTGCATGTGTGATTAATCTGCACAGCTACACACAGGCAAATCTTTTTTTTTTGTTAATTTCTTTTTTGTATACTATATATATTATTAAGCTATATATAATATACATTAAGCTTTCATTCACCAGTGTTACAGCTGGAACACCACTGGAGGCAAGGTAGGATAAGTGTCTTGCCCAAGGACACAACAAGAGTATGTGGGGGAGAGCGGGATGTTATGATGTTTTGGGAAGTTTCGAGCAGCCACCCACTGGTCGAAGAACAGCCACTCTACCCACTGAGCTACTGCCGCACTTTACTCTCGTCACTTTACTCACGTTTTTTAAAGTCCACTGGGATTGTAGTCTACATTTTTCAAACTTTTCAAACAAACTTCTACGACCCCGTCCCCAATGACAGCCCTCAGACTTGACGTCACAACATTGAGTGATGCAAATGTAATTTGTTCAACTTTTTATTATATCAGTGCAAATCTTTTTGGCTATTCTTTAAATTACTCATTTACAACTGTTTTTAAATAACATAAATATTATTATGTCTTATATATTTTATATATAATACGTTCAAAATGCCTATACTGTCATTAACCTATAGATGCGTGCGCTGCATGTTGGCTGGTATTTACCTAACTTTCTGTCCCTCCATTCTAACCAGGGATGCCTGTTTTTAAATTCAGGGCTGTCAGAGAAAAATACCTGCTTATCACGTAGATTACACTTCTGGTCCACTGTAAACATGATTTATAGCCCATATAAAACTTTTGTTGTGCAGTGTGTGACGTCATTATTTATGTTTCTGTCACTATCTCTGTAAGATGACCTGTGCTAAACTGCTCCAGTGGAAAAAATGTAAATGTAAGTGTAGGTGTAAATGGCTTCCCAGTATACACGTCTGAATCCAAACATTCAACCTTCAGAATCAAGCATGCTTCTTGCACATGGCCACAGGGACAACAACAGTGCACTGATCACATTCTTATCTGTCTAAGATCTGCCAAGACCTACCTAAGTCAGGCCTTGGATGAGATTCAAACAAGTCTTTATATAGCCATCTGATAAAAGAATAAACATTGATCAAAGCCAACCCATTTTAACAGAACGAGCCAGTTACAGTGTCAAACATCTATAAACATTTTTATTGTTAGGGTCTGCTAGAAATGGATGGCATTACAGACAAATGATAACAAAGATTGAGCATTTGAGTGGTCTGATGAAAATGTCAGAAGTAGCAAAGAGTCAATACAAACCCATTTACCTCTGAATCAGCACCCAAACCTTAGACCTGTACTGCCAACAGTCTACCTTCACATGGCCATAGTTGCAACAACAGTGTATTTACTACAGGTTAATCTGTCTACAGCCTGCCAAGATAAGCCATTATCTCACCCATTGTTGGTATCCTGGATTGAAACAGTCACATCGTGTTTCTTTGCAAAAAAGCTTAGGAGCAGCACAGGATTCTCTATGCGGCTCAGTGAAGGCCTGATCACGGATCAGATCTAAGAGGTGGCGTGTTTGCTTGCATTTGGTGATCATTAAAGAAATATTCAAAGAGAGTCATCAGAGAAGTGAGAACACCCAATTTACAACAGAATCATTGTTATTTAGGCAAAATTTGCCATCAAACTTTGTTAGTTTTGCATAAGAAGGGAAAACTGAGCATGAATCTAATGGGGACAAAAGGTGTAACTGGAACATGTCGAGCTGGACATGTCTCCAGACAGAGGAAGAAAAGATGGATTGATACGCAGGGTCTGAAGGGGGGCAGAGGTTGTTAAGTTTAAGTTTCAGTGACTTGCTCGCTCCCATCTCCACCTCTGAGCCAGCACCTAAACTTTAGACCTACCCATACCAAACATGCTGCCTTCACACCTCCTTCTACTGAATGAGGTGCTGATTAGGTGAACACCTGAACCAAATCTTATTTTATAAGGAAAAGTATTAAAAAAAACACTCCTGTGGTCATCACTATCCTGTTGCAAATAAATGCTCTAAATTACAATATTTTTATTTGGAATTTGGGAAAAATGTTGTCAGTAGTTTATAGAATAAAACAAAAATGTTAATTTTACCCAAACAATACCTATAAATAGTAAAACCAGAGAAACTGATAATTTTAGAGCTGTATTTATACTGGCCTAGATTCAAGCATATCTTTCTATAACGCCACAATATAAGAATAAATCTGTAAAGACAGCACTAATAAAAGCCGAGACATTTAATGAAGACAAGTCATAAACATTTTTTATTGTTGGGCACCAGTACAAATAGATGAAAACCATTTAATGGCATTAATGTCAAATTCTAACAAATTTGAATGTTTTTAGTGGACAGTTATGGCCAGAAAGGAAATTCAGAGGCAGGGCACTGTTTAGAAAAAGTCTGGACAGAGTGATCAGATCTAAAGAGGCCAGGCTTAGTGGCTGTGTACATGACAACACAACAGTCATGCTGTAGCCGATTCGCTTTGATACGACAATGTTACAATACCATCCATGCTCACACTGAGCCACCCAAAACGGCCAAAACAATGTAGAACATATGGCAGACCAGAAGGGGGTGGGTTTTCTTTTGCTACTTTGCTTCCCCACTTCTATAGAGTCTATGGTTGCACATGCGTGTCATGCCTGTCCTGCCTAGTTTTCAGAGAGGATGCTGTCTTGGCAGTTTACACCCGAGTGGAGCGGAAGTCACAACGAGACAAAAACACCTTTTAGCAGGATTCAGAAGTTTGCAGTTTTGAGGTGTGAAAACAATGGCGTTGTGTAAACAAGAGGGTTTTCTGCAACAGAATCATTGCGTATTCGGCAAAACAGTAAAAGGTGTCCTGAATGCATCCTGGAGGTTGCTTTGTTCGCACATATTTAGATCTGTGTGAAGGTGTAAATGGGTGTAAATTCTTTCTCGCATTATTATAATTATTATTATTTTTATTTTAATGTTTTTAATTTTTCTTATGTTTCTTAATCTAAATCTTGTAAATTGTCTTTTATTGTTGTACAGCACTTTGAGTTACCCAGTGTATGAATTGTGCTATATAAATAAAATTGCCTTGCCTTGCCTTGCCTTACCATGAGACCTCCTACATTACTAAACTTTTTCAGGCTTTTAAATCAAGGAGCGGGTCTTCAGTACAACAAAAATGGATGGTCTCAATCCTGACAAAACTACACCAAGGTCCAGTCTGTCTGTAGTGTGAAGGGGTTTGTAATAGTTTAGAATTCAAGATAAGAAGAAAGAACTATGGAAGGAAAAAGTGGAAACCGATATCAGTCAGTTTGAAAAATATGCATACAAAATATGTTTTATGTTTTGTATGACCCTTTCATGGCAGATGTCTTCTGTGCAGCCAAAAAGCGTTATAGCATTTAAAAAGTCTTAATCAGTGCATTTTTAGTTTTTAACTATTTGTATTAATTCTATATCAATAATAACATGTCTCTATAGGTCTTACTCCAGACTGGTATTTCCTTGGTTAAACCACTTAAGAGACAACACATTTACCACAGTAAAGCACGCCTCCACACAGTCAGTTAAAGTCATACAGTGTTAAACTAAAGTAAGCGACCAAGATCAAGCAAATACAATGTGACAATAAACAGCATGAGTTCCTAGAATATATGTAAATAATGTTTAAGGTGTAAAAGCTCATGTGACAATCCAGCTGCACTCGGTCAAGGCAGATGTGTTTGCACATATGTTTGAGATCATTAACCACATGTTCTATATCAGTGACTTTCCCAAGTATGCTATGCATCTCAGAACCATCAGCACCCAAGCTAGTTCTGAATGATATATCACAAATGTCTCGTTATTGCAATATTAACCTTATTTATCAATATCTGTTTTGGAAATAATTTACTTAAATCTTTGTCTTCTTTACTTTTTTTCCTAAAAATGATGGTCCAAACACCATTAAATTAAACTGTAGTTCATCGAAATTAAATAGTCCTGATTGGCAGAGCACATGAAAATTCACAAATACATGGCTGACCCGAGTCTCGCTTAAGATCAGCAGATTTTGTAGCCATCTTTAAAAAAAACACCTGAAAACACATCTCTTCCATCAACACCTAACTGACAAAAAATAAATAAAAATTAAAAAATTAAAAGTAAATTAAGCTTTGGTGTCTGCTAAATGACTAAATGTAAATTTAAATGAGTTGTCGTTCCCTCTCTCTCCCGTCCTGTCAACCTACTGTCTACTATCAAATGAAGGCAAAAAGGCCCAAAAAATTCATTATTCATTTAGTCCCAGTTTAAACCTGTTTAATCATGACTTTGTCCAAGTTCAGAGCCTTGTATTTCTTTACAATTTCTAAATAAAATATTCAATAAATTTATTAATCAATTCAAATATTGCAGCTCATAACCTTATTATGTATCATAACATTAATATTCAAAATAGTTACTGATGTTTTTCTAATATCGTTCACCCCAAACCCAAACCTTTGACCTAGATATTCAAAGATGCTATTTCCACATGGCCACGGGACAACAACAGTCTAATCTGTCAAATAGAAATGACACAGTTAGCGACGAGTCAAAGTATTAGCAGCATAACATGCAACTTTCACATGGTCATAGGGACAACAACAGGGCATTTATCACTGCCTAATCAGTCTGCCCAAGGCCTGCCAAGACAAGCAGATGATTTGCATACTTTTCTGGATTTTTTGGGGTGGAATTTTCTGCATCCAAACAGACAGTGTTTACAAAAAAAAAAAAAGAAAGAAAAACCATGACTTGTAACCAAAGAGCTACAATTGGACAAACTGGTTTCTCCATGAGAAACTGTCATTTCTTTAAAAGTGACAAATTATTCTTATTATTATTAAAAACTGTGATTAAACAGCAAAGTTCTACTTGTGAATGCAAATATATATATATATATATATATATATATATATATTATTTTTTTATTTTTTTATTTTTTTTATCGGGACAGTGCATGTTAATGAACATAGATGAGGCACAAACACATGAATGTAAACATGTCATATTGTAGCTTTTAGGCTAATTTCCATCCGTTTTTCCAACATTCTTACACATGCATACACCAGAGCAACATTCAAACACATTTATACACCAGAGAGACATTCTCATACATTTATACACCAGAGCAACATTCGCACATTCATACACCAGAGCAACATTCAAACACATTCATACACCATAACAACATTCACTCATTCATACACCAGAGCAATATTCTCACACATTCATACACCAGTGCGACATTCTCACACATGCATACACCAGAGCAACATTTACACACTCATACACCAGAGCAACATTTACACACTCATACACCAGAGCAACATTCCCACATTCATACACCAGAGCAACATTCTCACTAATTCATGCACCAGAGCGACATTCTCACATTAGAGGAACATTCTCACACATTTATAAACCATAGGGACATGCTCACACATTCAAAACCCAGAGCAACATTCACACACATTCATACACCAGATCAACATTCTCATACATTCATACACCCAAGCAACTTTCTCACACTATCATGCATTTGAGTAACATTCTCACACATTTATACACCAGAGCTAAATTCTCACACATTCATACACCAGAGAAACTTTCTCACACATTCATGCATTTGAGTAACATTCTCACACATTTATACACCAGAGCAACATTCTTACACAATCATAAACCACATTAACTTTCACACATTTATACACAGAGCAACATTCACACATTTATACACCAGAGCGACATTCACATATTCATACACCAGAGCAACATTCACACACATTCATAAACTAATGAAACATTCACACATTAATACACCAGAGTTATATTTACACACATTCATACACCAGAGCAACATTTACACACATTCATACAGAAGAGCTACAATCATAAACCAGAGCTGATTTTACACATTCATACACAAAACAACATTCACAGACATTCATACAACAGAGGAACATTCACACATTTATACACAAGAGCAACATTCACACATTCATACACCAGAGCAACATTCACACACATTCATAAACTAATGAAACATTCACACATTCATTCACCAGAGCAACATTTACACATTTATTCACCAGAGCAGCATTGACACACATTCATACACTAATGAAACATTCACACATTAATACACCAGAACCACATTCTCACGTTCATACACCAGAACTACATTCATACACCGAGAACATTGGCATTCATTTATACACCAGAGCAAATTTTACACATTCATACACAAAAACAACATTCATTGACATTCATACAACAGAGCAACATTTACACACATTCATACACCAGAGTAACATTCTTAAACATTCATACATTTTAGCAACATTCTCATACATTCATACTCCAGAGCAACATTCTCACACATTTGTACAGCAAAGATGACATTCACACATTCGTACACCAGAGCGACATTCACAAACATTCAAACACTAATGCAAAATTTACACAATCATACACCAGAGCGACATTCACACATTCATACACCAGAGTAACATTCTTAAACATTAATACATTTTAGCAACATTCTCACACATTCATACACCAGAGCAACATTCTCACTCATTCATACACCAGAGTGACATTTACACACATTCATACACCAGAGCAACATTCACATATTCATACACCAGGCGACTTTCTCACACATTCATACACTAGAGATAACATTCACACATTCATACACCAGAGCAAATTTTACACATTTATACACCAAAAAACATTCACAGACATTTATACAACAGAGCAACATTCACACATTCAAACACCAGATCAACATTCTCACATATTCATTCACTAATACAACATTCACACATTAATACACCAGAGCGACATTAACACACGTTCATACACTAATGCAACATTTACACACATTCATACACTAATGCAACATTCACACATTCATACACCAGAGCAACATTCTCAAACATTCATATACCAGAGCAATATTCACACATATGCATGCATCTGAGCGACATTTTCACACATTCATACACCAGTGCAACATTCTCACACATTAATAATACACCAGAGCAACATTCACACATATTCATACACCAGAGCAACATTCTCACACATTTATACACCAGAGATAACATTCACACATTCATACACCAGAGCAAACTTGACACATTTATACATCAAAACTACATTCACACATTCATACAACAGAGCACTATTCACGCATTCATACACCAGATCAACATTCTCACATATTCATACACTAATACAACATTCACACAATCATACACCAGAGCGACATTAACACACGTTCATACACTAATGCAACATTCACACACATTCATACACAAGAGCCACATTCTCACACATTCATACACCAAAATCAACATTCACAGACATTCATACACTAATGCAACATTCACACATTCATACACCAGAGCAACATTAAAACAAGTTTTTTCACTAATGCAACATTCACACATTCTTACACCAGAGCAAAATTCTCAAACATTCATACAACAGAGCAATATTTACACACGTTTATACACTAATCCAACATTCACACATTAATACACCTGAGCAACATTCTCACACATTCATCAACCAGAGCAAAATTCTCAGACATTCGTACACCAGAGCAACATTCTCACACATTCATTCACAAGAGCCACATTCTCACACATTCATACACCAAAATCAACATTCACAGATATTCATACACTAATGCAACATTCACACATTCATACACCAGAGCGACATTCACACACGTTCATAAACTAGAGCAACATTTTCATTCATTCATACACTACTGCAACATTCACGCATTCATAAACCAGAGCAACATTCACACATTAATACACCTGACCAACATTCACACATTCATAAACCAGAGCAAAATTTTTATTTATTCAAACACTACTGCAACATTCACACATTCATAAACCAGAGCAACATTCACACATTCATACACCAGAGAAACATTCACACATTCATACACCAGAGCAACATTCACACATTCATACACCAGAGCAGCATTCTCAATAAATCATACACCAGAGCAACATTCACTCATTCATAAACCAGAGCAACATTCAAAATCATACACCAGAACAAGATTCACACACATTAATACACTAATGCAACATTTACACATTCATACACCTGAGCAACATTCTCAAATATTCACGTTCATACACTAATCCAACATTTACACACATTAATACACCTGAGCGACATTCACACACGTTCATAAACTTGAGCAAAATTTTCATTCATTCATACACTACTGCAACATTCACACATTCATAAACCAGAGCAACATTCACACATTCATACACCAGAGCAACATTGTAACACATTCATACACCAAAGCAACATTCACACATATTCATACACCAGAGCAACATTCTCACACATTCATACACCAGAGATAACATTCACACATTCATACATCAGAGCAAACTTGACACATTTATACATCAAAACTACACTCACAGACATTCATACAACAGAGCACTATTCACATTCATACACCAGATCAACATTCTCACATATTCATACACTAAAACAACATTCACACAATCATACACCAGAGCGACATTAACACACGTTCATACACTAATGCAACATTCACACACATTCATACACAAGAGCCACATTCTCACACATTCATACACCAAAATCAACATTCACAGACATTCATACACTAATGCAACATTCACACATTCATACACCAGAGCGACATTCACACACGTTCATAAACCAGAGCAAAATTTTCATTCATTCATACACTACTGCAACATTCACGCATTCATAAACCAGAGCAACATTCACACATTACCTGAGCAACATTCACACACATTCATAAACCAGAGCAAAATTTTTATTTATTCAAACACTACTGCAACATTCACACATTCATAAACCAGAGCAACATTCACACATTCATACACCAGAGAAACATTCACACATTCATACACCAGAGCAACATTCACACATTCATACACCAGAGCAGCATTCTCAATAAATCATACACCAGAGCAACATTCTTACTCATTCATAAACCAGAGCAACATTCCCCCAAAATCATACACCAGAACAACATTCACACACAATAATACACTAATGCAACATTTACACATTCATACACCAGAGCAACATTCTCAAACATTCATACAACAGAGCAAAATTTACACGTTCATACACTAATCCAACATTCACACATTAATACACCTGAGCGACATTCACACACGTTCATAAACCAGAGCAAAATTTTTATTCATTCATACACTACTGCAACATTCACACATTCATAAACCAGAGCAACATTCACACATTCATACACCAGAGCAACATTTTAACACATTCATATACCAGAGCAACATTCACACACATTCATACACCAGAACAACATTCACACATTCATACACCAGTGCAACATTCTAACATTCATACACCAGAGCAACATTCACACATTCATACATCAGAGCAACATTGTAACACATTCATACACCAAAGCAACATTCTCACCCGTTAATAATACACCAGAACAACATTCACACATTCATACACCAGTGCAACATTCTAACATTCATACACCAGAGCAACATTCTCACATTCATACACCAGAGCAACATTCACACATTCATACACCACAGCAACATTCTCACACATTTATACACCAGAGTAACATTCCCACACGTTCATACAATAATGCAACATTCACACATTCATACACTAGAACAACATTATTACACATTCATACACCAGAGCAACATTCTCACACATTCATACACCAAAAGGAACATTCTCACACATTCATACAATTGAGCAAACTTTACACACGTTCATACACTAATCCAACATTCACACATTACAGTTTTTTTCAAATGTTTACAGGCAATTTTGAAAACAGAGTTCTTTTTGTCAAAATATAATGACAATTATCCAAACACCACAATCAATTAGCCAAATTCCTAGATTGTTTGCAAAATGACACACTTCAGTCAAAACATACACACTTCAGTCAAAACATATACACATATTTGTGAAAATGCTATTGGTTTTCATTTAACCAACACAGTCATCAATGATCATACACTATTGCAGCCAGTTTCACACTGCTGTGATAAATAAAAAACACATTTGTAAAAAAAAAAAAACAAATATTTTGGGCCAGACATTCTTACTGTATGTCAGAGATAATTTAGGTGACAAAAAATAGTGAGCAACTCACAACATTATTCCTGACTTGTTTTGAGATATAAGGAGAATGTAGACAAATACTGTAGGCCTACTATAACCTTACCCAGCACTGCACAACACTTGATGCTGCAGACTGAATATTTCAAGTATTTATTTCAATACTTACAGTCTTTCTTACCATAATCAGTAACAGTAATCAACCAACAATATCAATTACTGTAAACAAATAAAATCTATAGACAAATAAAAATTACAGCATGAATTACAGTACATACACTTTGACTCTGAAGAAAAGTAAAGTAAACAAATGAAAGAAAACTACTGTAAAAGCAACAAGAATACTGTAACTATCCGTCTCTCCGTCTGGCTGGATCAGGCCATAAGATTTCATCCACATCACAGGCTATGTCTTCATTGGCAAGGCACCGTTGGAAGAATCGCCTTGTGTGACGAATCCACCCCTGCACTGAAGCTGCTCCAATAAGATCACATGCCTGGTATAAAACATTCAAAATCAGGGTGATCATGGAACCAGTTCTGGACCAGAGCAGCCGAAGAAATGAGACATTGTCCCACCAGAGCAACATGTACACATATACACCACTTGGTGTAATGCTGTGACAATCTCATGCAATCGGTCAACATGCAAGTATCAGATTAGCATTATAGGGTCCCAGATTTGGCTGCCCTGGCACAGTGGTGATTGCCCTGTGCCCAATTACATTTCTCCCTCTTCTTCTTGTTTTGCAAGGTTAAATCCTGCCTCATCCACATATATAACATTCATGTTGAATTTCAGCAGCATCCATTTGCAAGACTGTCTGAAACACATTAAATAAAGTAGGATGCTATTCAATATCTATAGCACCAGTTGCTTCATGTATATTTGATTTTCTTTAGGATTCGACCTAATGTTGACAGAGCGTTGGATGTTATTGAAAATATTGTCATCATTGATGATATTGGCTTGGATTTCGTAGCCTGATACAATTATTGGCCAAAACCATGTTCACAATGGCGGCCTCTTGTGCACGACTAAACATAGGGCCCAACATTCCACCTTGGTGTCCTCGACCCTCAATCCTATGTAAAAATAAATAAATAAATAAATACATAAATACATACATACGTACATATATATATATATATATATATATATGTAATATAAATAAATAAATAAATATATAAATACATACATACATACATACATACACATATATATATATATATATATGCAGCCTTCTGTCAAATGTCACAGTTAACTATATTGATTATACAAGCTTCAGTTTCAATATATACTGTGTGGTTAGCTTACCTGTTTTCTCGATGAAATGTTCGAATTACTGGCGCAACAGTATTTCTGCTGAGATTTGGTTTAACTCTTTGTCCAGCTTCCATCAGTGTCAGTCCATGGTTGATAGAGCCAACATTCTCAGACATTCATACACAGAGTCAACATTTCCTCACACATTCATACACCTTTCAAGCAACATTCTCACACTTCCTTACATTTCATTCTCACATTTCATACACAGAGCAACATTCTCACATTTGTTGAAGACAGGTGAACATTACACATTTATACACACATTACACATGTGTCACAGTCACTGGTAGATGTGTTTATCCAATGTTCATTAGTGTAATTGCCCAAGGAACACAAGTAACCTCACACCTTATCTGTGTCTAAGAAATGTGAAGCAGACATTGTGTGTAGTGTGCTACTACCTTGGTTGAATGTGGAGGAGTTTTGCTCATTGAGTAAAATTTTGCTAATTGTGTGGTATTTTTAAATTTAGTGTGTAAACAATCGAAAAAACTGTCATACACCTGAGCGACATTCTCACACATTCATACACCAGAGATAACATTCACACATTCATACACCAGAGAAACATTCACACATTAATACACCTGAGCGACATTCTCACATTCATACACCAGAGATAACATTCACACATTCATACACCAGAGAAACATTCACACACATTCATACACTAATGAAACATTCACACATTAATACACCAGAACAACATTCTCACACATTCATACACCAGAGCAACCTTCACACATTATTACACCAGAGCTATATTCACACACATTCATAGATCAGAGCAACATTCACACAATCATTCACCAGAGAAACATTCACACACATTCATACACCAGAGCAACATTGTCACACGTTTATACAGCAGAACTACATTCATACACCAGAGAAACATTTGCATACATTCTAGGCTTGGGCGGTATCCAAATTTAGATACCGTCAAACCTCCTCCCTATTTTACCTCGGCGGTATTACCGTGAATAATTAAAAAAAAATATGACGTAAGGCTCAGACAGCGTCACCAAACTGTTGGCTTGTGCCTAAACTGTTCAGAAACTGAATACCAAACACTAATACTGAAACAATAACGAAATAACATGCACAACAATATAAACAACTTTTATTAGCAACAAATAGCAGTTTATAAAAGTGCAAATACAAGAGTCAAACAGAATTAAATGAACATAAACATCCAGAACAGTTTAGTAGTTTTTAGAGTGTGGGACCTCTCATAAAGCACAGCACACAGCCATCACTTTTATTACGATCGCTGCTTTGATTAGCGCATTTGGGCTGACTATGTTTACCCTGCCTCGCCCTCCTCTACTGGGTAAAGTGTCAGGATGACCAACACGTATTTGTCCCAAACAGCTGTCAGTAGAAGCCGCATTATTCCCAAACTCCTGTCACTACGGCTTCTATCACCTGTGCTAAAGAAAGCTGCAGGTGCTAAAGGTAAAGCTGCAGGTGCTACGTGCTCACGGCTTCCCTTCCCAACCTCCCCTTCACTACGCTGGCCAGAGCGACTAGTTTCCTCCCGTTTCTTTCACTGATGTTTGGCAAAATGTGGGAAAAACAGCGTGTGCTTTATGAGAGCCACTGAGAAAGGCACGAGCAGCGGCGCCGCTGTCCAAGTTACACACGCACTCACTCTCGCTCATTCTCACTTTCAGAGTCAGCCATTACTAATACCAAAACTTCATCACAGGTGTATTTTTTATTTGTCATTTTCATGTTTATCAGCTCGCGTGTAGAGAATGAGGCTTCTATTGAGCCGGTCCTGACACTCCCACTGAGGCGCGTCTTTGAGGTCTTCTTCTACAAATTTTTTTAATGGCAACACATGGTAATAGTGGACTTGAAACAAAGTACAGGGTGTCTGACATCTGGTGGAAGGGAGTGGAAGCATAATTTAGCACATAAACCGGAAGTAGAGGCTGTTTTTCCTGTTAAGTTGCTTTTTTTATGACGGTATTGAAACTGATACCGTTGCTATCTTTAGATCCAGCGGTATACCATATTACCGTATTACCGCCCAAGCCTAATACATTCATACACCAGAGCAAATTTGACACATTCACACAAAAACAACATTCATTGACATTCATACAACAGAGCAACATTCTTAAACATTCATACATTTTAGCAACATTCTCACACATTCATGCACCAGAGGACATTCACACATTCATACACCAGACCTGGGAGATAGAGTCTCGGGTCCGGCTCGCCTAACGTCAGCACCCCAACCCAGGGGCGAGGCCTCCTAACGCGTCCTGTTTGTCCCTGATGGCGTGAGATTGGAGGTTCTGCACTGGGCCCATGGTACCCGCCTCACTTTCCATCCGGGTATTGGCCGCACGCTGGCCGTCCTGTGAGGCAAGTTTTGATGGCAGACTATGGGCAAAACTAAGTTTCTGCCTGCCCTGTTAGTTCCCTAAATAAGACCTCAAACCGATCCCCAGCATGACTGCTATGACCATTACCAATTCCCAACCGCCCATGGTCCCATATTGCACTGGACTTTGTTACTAGTCTCCCACCATCCAAAGGACACAACATAGTTTTTTTTTTATTATTTTATTTATTTGATTGGGACAGTGCATGTTAATGAACATACATGAGACATAACCTAATGAATGTAATTACACACGTGGACAAAAATGTTGGTACCCTTCGGTCAATGAAAGAAAAACTCACAATGGTCACAGAAAAAACTTTATTCTGACAAAAGTAATAATAAATAAAAATTCTATGAATGTTAACCAATGAAAGTCAGACATTGCTTTTTAACCATGCTTCAACAGAATTATTTAAAAATAAACTCATGGAACAGGCCTGGACAAAATTGATGGTACCCTAACTTAATATTTTGTTGCACAACCTTTGAGGCTATCAGTGCAATCAGACGACTCCTGTAACTGTCAATGAGACTTCTGCACCTCTCAGCAGGTATTTTGGCCCACTCCTCATGAGCAAACTGCTCCAGTTGTTTCCGGTTTGAAGGGTGTCTTTTCCAGACGGCATGTTTCAGCTCCTTCCAAAGATGCTCAATAGGATTGAGGTCAGGACTCATAGAAGGCCACTTTAGAATAGTCCAATGTTTTCCTCTTAACCATTCTTGGGTGTTTTGCTGTGTTTTGGGTCATTGTCCTGTTGCAAGACCCATGACCTGCGACTGAGACCAAGCTGTCTGACACTGGCCAGCACATTTCTCTCTAGAATCCCTTGATAGTCTTCAGATTTCATTGTACCCTGCACAGATTCAAGACACCCTGTGCCAGATGCAGCAAAGCAGCCCCAGAACATAACAGAGCCTCCTCCATGTATGACAGTAGGGACAGTGTTCTTTTCTTGAAATGCTTCATTTTCCGTCTGTGAACATAGAGCTGATGTGCCTTTGCAAAAGTTCCATTTTTGTCTCATCTGTCCATAGGACATTCTCCCAGAAGCTTTGTGGCTTGTCAACATGTAGTTTGGCATATTCCAGTCTAGCTTTTTTATGATTTGTTTTAAACAATGGTGTCCTCCTTGGTTGTCTCCCATGTAGTCCACTTTGGCTCAAACAACGACGGATGGTGCGATCTGACACTGATGTTCCTTGAGCATGGAGTTCACCTTGGATCTCTTTAGAAGTCTTTCTGGGCTCTTTTGTTACCATTCGGATTATCCGTCTCTTTGATTTGTCATCAATTTTCCTCCTGCGGCCACGTCCAGGGAGGTTGGCTACAGTCCCATGGATCTTAAATTTCTGAATAATATGTGCAACTGTAGTCACAGGAACATCTAGCTGCTTGGAGATGGTCTTATAGCCTTTACCTTTATCATGCTTGTCTATAATTTTCTTTCTATTCTCCTGCGACACCTCTTTCCTTCTCTTCCTCTGGTCCATGTTGAGTGTGGTACACACCATGTCACCAGACAACACAGTGACTACCTGAAGCCCTATAAATAGGCCCACTGACTGATTACAAGATTGTACACACCTGTGATGCTAATAAGTGCACCCACCTTGAATTAACATGTCCATTTGGTCACATTATTTACAGTCTTTTCTAGGGGTACCATCAATTTTGTCCAGGCCTGTTCCAAGAATTTATTTTTTTAAATAATTCCGTTGAAGCATGGTTAAAAAGCAATGTCTGACTTTCATTGGTTAACATTCATAGAATTTTTATTTATTATTACTTTTGTCAGAATAAAGTTTTTTCTGTGACCATTGTGAATTTTTCTTTCATTGACCGAAGGGTACCAACATTTTTGTCCACGTGTGTATGCCAGATTGTAGCCGTAGGCTAATTTCCATCCGTTGTCCCAACATTCTCCCACATTCATACACCAGTGCAACAATTACACACATTAATACACCAGAGAAGCAAAGAGGGTTAAGTGTCTTGCCCAAGGACACAACAACAGTATGAACTGTGGGGAGCGGGAATCGAACCGCCAACCTTCCGGTTATAGGACAACAGCTCTACCACTGAGCCACTGCAACCCCTACACTGGGCCCATGGTGTAGTTCTGACTATTGTGGACCGGTTTTCCAAGGCCGCTCACTTCGTCCCTTTACCTAAGCTGCCTTCCGCCCGGGAGACTGCAGACCTCCTGGTACTCCATCTTGTCCGGCTACATGGCATCCCTTCAGACATAGTGTCTGACAGAGGTCCCCAGTTCACCTCCCAGGTATGGAAGGCATTCTGTTTTGCATTAGATATTAACGTCAGCCTTTTGTCCGGTTATTACCCACAGACCAATGGACAGACTGAGCGAGCCAACCAACAGATGGAAGTGGCGCTAAGGTGCACGCCATCAGCCAATCATGCCAGTTGGAGTTCCCATCTGCCCTGGGAAGAATACGCCCATAACACCCTGGTGAACTCCTCCCTCGGTATGTCACCCTTTGAATGCTGGCAAACCCAGGCCAGCTGTACCCAGTCACTAATCAACGGGGTACAAAGATTACCGCGTCCAGCTCCTCTATGCCAGATCGTAAAACTAGCTCATGTTAGTGACACGTCTAGCGTTGTACTGCTCTTGTCTCGCATTGTGGATATTTACCTGTTTGTTTCCTGTTTCACTTCAGATCTGTCGTAACCAGCCGCTAGTTCAGCTCCTGTCCAGCCTCCGTCTACTCCTGATATTCTCTCTCCGTCCATGAAGAACGTCCTGCAACCAAGCTAACCCCTGTTTGAATAAATATGCCTGTATATACTCATCCCTGTGTCTTTAAAGTTTCTCATGTTCCTTTTTCCTGACGTTGCCATTACTTGGTATTGCCACGTCAACCACAACAGCTTTCCTCTGCTGTTTGTCCACCACCACAATGTCTGGCTGGTTCGCCATTACCATTCTGTCCGTCTGAATCTGGAAGTCCCACAGGATCTTGGCTCGGTCATTCTCTACTACCTTTGTTACATACCTATGGGTTTCCAGTCTCTACTCAGTGCAGATGTTCCTGTACACTCTATGCCAGCCACTTGGTTATTGCGCTCCATGTATGCTTTCTCTGCCAGCAGGTGCTGTGCTGAATTGTCTCATTAGCCTCTTTGCACAGGCTACACTTTGGGTCTTGTCTGGTGTAGTAGATTTAGGCCTCTATTGCTCTGGCGCTCAGGGCCTGCTCCTGTGCAGCCATGATGAGTGCCTCTGTGCTGTACTTCAGTCCGGTCCGCTCTAGCCAATGGTAGGATTTCTTGATATCAGCCACTTCAGTTAAATTCTGGTGGTACATCCCATGTAGGGGTTTGTCCTCCCATGATGGTCCCTCCTCCAGCTCCTATTCCTCTGTTCCCCATTGCCTGAGACATTCACCTGGATAGTGGCTCACACTCACTAGTCCATGGCCACCTTCTTTACAACTAGCGTACAGTCTCAGGGTGCTGGATTTGGGATGGAACCCTCCATGCATGGTGAGGAGCTTTTGTGTCTTAACGTCTGTGGTCTGTATCTCTTCCTTTGGCCACCTTATTATTTCTGCAGGGTATCTGATCACTGGCAGGGCGTAGCTGTTTATTGCCTGTGCCTTGATGCTACAGTGCTCAACAACTATTGGCCCATATCAAACCTGCCATTTTTAGGGAAAGTCATTGTTGTATATTAGCAACTTAATGACTTTCTATTACTTAACAACTGCTTTGATCCTTTTTAGTCAGGATTCAGGCCCCATCACATCACTGAGACTACACTTATCAAAGTCACAAATGACATCCGTCTGAACACTGACGCGAGCAAAGTCACTGTCTTAGTTCTGTTGGACTTGAGTGCTGCGTTTGATACAGTGGACCATGAAATCCTGTCACAAAGATTAGAGGAATGGATAGGAATCTCTGGAACTGCCCTTAAATGGTTTCAGTCCTATCTTGAAGACAGGAAGTACCTTGTTTCGGTTGGTAACTATGTACCAGACCAAATGGCCCTGACATGTGGGGTTCCACAGGGGTCTATCTTGGGACCTCCATTACTCAATCTCTACATGCTTCCTTTGTACAACGTCCGGTCCGGGGCGTAAACACACAACAAAGGAAAGCCTGCATTGTGCTTGTACCTCGTCATGCAAACCCCAACAATATATGTACCAAATTAAAGCTTAAAGTCTCATCTTTCAGACGATATAAACCATTTTAACACGTTACAATCACAGCGCCGACACCAAAGCCTTTTTTACAGACAAGCACAAAGATTTAGTTTGGACTTGTCTTACCTTTGACGGGTCTCTTGGACTGAAACAGCAACAAATCCACATAAGCTTGGTGTCTTTCTGTCCATAAAGGTCCAGGGAATAATATCCAGTAAAATAATTAGGTCCACAAAACATGTTATATCCTCCAAGGCTCAAAAACTGCAGAGAAGTATTTCCAACTTAAAATCTGCTGCGACATTTTTTGTCATTTCTATTGATAATAAAAGCCATAAGTCCTTTCGAGACCGCGAAAAAAGCTACTAAAATGCTAACAGGAAGTGTTAGCCTTCGATTGACACCTTTTCAACCAATTCTGACGGGTTTTGACCGGGCGAGACCTGGATATGCACCAATGGCCGCACAGACTGTGCAACGATCACGCACCACATAAACGCTTCCAGCACGTTCGTTGTTCTCGACCATATACGGATAGCCAATGATCTACTGAGTCCGGCAATACTAAATACGTCAGGGTTTCCTTCGGCCTGAAGCGTCTGTGCCTTGGCGTAAAGACAATTCTCCTTGATGAGACAGCTTGTGCGTCATATGACGCGCGCGAGTTTATTGTGCTTTCACATTCTTTTTTGAGTAAAAACTATGGCAAAACTTACAAAAACAATAAAATACTTGTTAGAGGATGTAGTGGAGGCATGTACATTTCTTTTTATTGACATTTTGGACCAGCAGCAGTCGGAAAGGGGGTATCACACCTTTCCTTTGTCCTTTCACAGAGGTGCAGTAAACACCAAGAAAAACCCCAGTAAAATGCTCCACATGTGACATGCTCTTGTGCTTTCTGCAACAAGAGACTGCAACATTGACACATATATTGTAACATTGACCAACAGTTTTATAACCTATGTATATAGTTTGCAGTATGTTTTTTATGTGTGGATATTATTCACACGTTTTATAGAGGAACTATGGTTCCTCTATAAAACGCATGGACCTACCAACATAAAAACTGGTGTAAAAAATTCATTTTTACAGATATTCTTTTCAAGTTTGAAATGTGAGTAGTCATCAAGTTATTATTTTTGCCCATAGTGTGTTTTAGTCCTCAACTACCTGCTGAAGCCTTTTACACCTTTATTTTCACTAAATATTTCAGGCGAGGAAACAAAAAATAATTTTCTCTGTGTGTTCCAAAGTGTATAAAATTGTATCAGTAGAACTTAGAGAGATTCTGATGTTGTGGGTGAAACTAGAGGGTGTTACCTTTACAAAGAGCCCACACTTGTGTTTAAATTCCAGAGGGTTCAATAACAGCAATCATTTTAATTTGGAGAGGTCACATTACACAGAATACAGCCAAAATGACCCCTTAATACTAACAGGTTATTAATACGCAGCTGTGACGTATCGTACCATAATTATGCAGATGACACTCAGATTTACATTTCACTCACAGCAGGTGAAAATGGACCAATCCATTCACTGTGTCACTGCATCAAACAGATTGATGTGTGGATGCAAAATAATTTTCTTCAACTAAACAGAGACAAGACTGAACTAATCATCTTTGGGCCACAGAAACAAAGACAAAGTGTTAGCAGTCACTTTCTATAAAATCTAAAAATCAGGTTAGAAATCTAGGGGACTCAGACCTTGAATTTCCACAGTCACATTAAGTCAATTACATCATCTGCATTTTATCACCTTAAAACATTTACAGAGTCAAAGGGATGATGTCTCAACCAGACTTAGAGAAACCTATCCATGCTTTTGACTCCAGCAGGTTAGATTACTGTAACAGCCTGCTCACTGGTCTCTCAAAACGAAGGTTAAGACAGCTGCAGCTTATTCAGAACGCGGCTACTCGGGTTCTCACCAAAACCAGGAAGTACAACCACATCACGCCAGTTTTAAAATCTCTGCATTGGCTTCCCTGTTGCTCAGAGAATAGACTTTAAAACAGCACTGCTGGTTTACAAGTCTCTTAATGGTTTTGCACCAGAATATATTTCTGACATGCTAGTTGCTTATGAACCTCCTCGAACTCTGAGAACATCTGGGACAGGCCTTCTGCTCGTGCCTTATGTTAGAACTAAACATGGTGAAGCAGCTTTTAAGTTTCATGCAGCAAAAATCTGGTACAGCCTCCCAGATGAAGTAAAACAAGCCTCAACTTTAACAATGTTCAGCGGGATGTTAAAAACGTTCCTCTTTAGCTCCGCCTACACTACAACTTAAAGTGTTTTTTATCTGCACTCTTCTTTTAAAATGTTTTTTTTTTTTTTCTAATGTTTCTTAATCTAAATCTTGTAAATTGGCTTTTATTTCTGTAAAGCACTTTGAGTTACCCAGTGTATGAATTGTGCTATATAAATAAAATTGCCTTACCTTGCCTTGCCTTGTTCTTGCCATTGAGTTGACTTCTTACGACTTGCCTTACTCATATATATATATACACCGAGGAGCTTCCCAACTACCCCAGTGACTTCAGCTTGGGTGATGGATGAGTCCACCTCCGAGCCCTCGGCCTCTGCTTCCTCAATGTAAGACATGTCGGTGGGGTTGAGGAGATCCTCAAAGTATTCCTTCCACCGTCCAACAATATCCCCCGTTGAAGTCAGCAGATTCCCACCCCCACTGTAAACAGTGTTGGCAGGGCACTGCTTCCCCCTCCTGAGACGTCGGACGGTTTGCCAGAATTTCTTCGAGGCCGACCGATAGTCCTTCTCTATGGCCTCACCGAACTCTTCCCAGACCCAAGTTTTTGCCTCCACAACCACCAGGGCTGCAGCCTGATTGACCTGTCGGTACCTATCAGCTGCCTCAGGAGTCCCACAAGCCAACCAGGCTCGGTAGGTCTCCTTCTTCAGCTTGACGGCATTCTTTACTTCCGGTGTCCTCCAACCCAAAACCCATTTTTATTTAACAGAAAAAAGCCATTAGAATTGTTTATCATTTTGTCGACAACAAATTAACAAAATCAATATTTTTTTAATATACAATATTAAAATTATATGATTTAGTGATAATACTGCATTGTTTGCATATAAAGTTAGAAAACAGTTAATGCCAAAAAATATATTGTTTGTTTGAGGACAGGGATGGAAAATTTAATTTGAGAGTACTGTAATTTAATTTATGTACTGCAACTTTTATTTGTATTTTGTTTTTATGTTTTATTTTATGTGGCTAAAATAAATATTACTACTACCACTAATAATTCTGTTTTCCATTTCCATTATTTACTTTACTTTTATTTTTATTCATACTGGAACACTTTTTGAATCTACCTCTCTTAACCCTGTAAATAACACAATTTGTTAAGTCCAGAGCAAAGGCTGTAGATGACCCTTGGTCTAAATGTCAGAGTCTAATGGAGTGTCGACAGCATGGGATGTCCAAGATCACACTTGGTAAGCACTAAGATCATGCTGTGTCCATGTGATGTGACAAAGTTAGAAGTCTCATTTCAAAATAAACCATAAAAAAATAAGCTAATCAAGATAAGCGAGCTAAACAAATCTTTACCGGCCATGCTGTGATCATGGTCGGTTTATCTACAGTATAAACACAACTAAAATAGACTGGGCGTGGATTTGAATGGCTCAACTTATGTTAGCTCATTTTTTGTGACTATTGCAGCTTCATTGGTGTTTATCAGAAACTGACCTATATATATTGATACATATGCAATACTGTACACTGGCCAACTATAAGGCAAAACAAAGCAAGTTTATCAATCTTAATCTGGATTCAACCTTTTACTTGTTTGGCATTGTGCATTTACTTATTTTCAATGTTTGGGTGGCAGTAGCTCAGTGGGTAGAGTGGCCGTCCTTCGGGACGCGGGTGAGTGGTTTGAGCCCAGCTCGAAACATTCCAAAAACATCCTAACAAAACATCATAACATCCTGCTCTCTCCCACATACTGTCGTTGTGTCCTTGGGCAAGACACTTAACCTACATTGCCTCCAGTGAGTGTTCTGTAACACTGGTAAATAGCTTAATCTATGTAAAGCGCTTTGAGGCTTTTCCAGCTACTACAGTAGCTGGAAAAGCACTACATAAAGATTATTATTTTCCATATGCACTATTTGGGAATAAAATTAATTAGATGCTATGTAACATTTATTCATTCATTCATGTTATTCCGCTTTGTTAGGGGTTGTACGTGACTGGAGCCTATCCCAGCAGCTTTGGTTCTGAGGTGGGTACACACCTGGACAATGACCAGCTAGTCACTGACACTGACAGTAGGGATGACAGTAGGGACAATTAACTCCAATCACAATTGACAATTCTGATCGGATGATTTGATCTTGTCACAATTTTCTTTTATTAAAATGAGTTAAGGCAAATTAGAATTGAATAAGTGCCCTTTTTATTATTTTACAAATCAGGGCTCCAGACTAACTTTTTTCATCCCCGTCACAGTACCATCCCGAAACCCAGTTCCAACAGTCCCAAATTAAATGTCAAATGTTCCCATATTTATATAAAATATAGAATAATGATCGTCTGTTTGTAAGTTTATAAATAAACATAAATAAAATCAAATTCTACATGTTTTTATATATAATTTAATTTGACTATAAGGCTAGGTACTTTGAATAAGTGAATATTAACAAAATCTCCAATAAATCTGCCTAAATTTAGACCTGGTTAATTACTTTGTTTTCAATAATTAGTTCATATTAACTTTAGCCGAGACCTAAAACCTCTTTAGATCAAACCCAATAATAAACACTGGTCTTAAATGTTTCCCTAAAACAGTAGAACGTCATCAAAACAACTCTTATTTGTTTAACTGTTTACCTTTTATGCATTTTCACCTTCACGCATTATTTATTAGTAATAACAAGAATGTATTAACAGTAATAATTAATGTGAGGACCAGAAGTACTTCACAAAGGCCCGGATTTGGTCCATGGACCATAAGTTTGTGACTCCTGCTCTTTACTCTCAGCGGCTGCAGCAGAGACTCGCTGAAGGCAGCACATGATCCAGAATATTACAACATCTCTGACAAGGGCCTCAAACAGATGAACACTTTAAGACGGGTCTGATTGTGTAATAATAAATTATGGCTCAGAGATGGTTCAGACTCAGGACAACAGCCTCCATTTACAGTTTAGCCTCTTTGCTAACACAGATTACTGCTCCCATCCCCTTTGTGCACTTGTTAAGTCCCGCTCGTTAAGTCCGTACGAAGCCAACTCGGCCCTGGACCGGTCTGTGCAGCAGCAGCAGGAGAGACAAACAGTGAGCGAGTGAAGTTTTTGCTAAAGGTTGAGACTTCCTAAATATCCACACTCTCGCCGCCATGCTAGAAACTGTTTGCAACAAGTTGTTGAAAGCAAGTTTGCAGTAAACAGAGCGGCCCCCGTTGTTGAAAACATGAATCACGATTGAATTAACATCTACATTTACATTTATTCATTTAGCAGACACTTTTATCTTAATGTAATCTGGAGCTTAATGTAAGTCAATGACAGTATGAACTGTGGGGAGAGCGGGAATCAAACCACCAACCTTCCAGTTTGAAGACAACCGCTCTACCACTGAGCCACTGCTCTTGACCATCACACATGGTAGAAAAACTGTAATTTTGCTGCTAATGACGAAATTTTTTATTTTTATTTTTTATTTTTTTATTGTTTACCTGTATAACTATATTGATTTTAAACAACTTCTTTTTATGTTCAGGATCTTTTGTTTGGTTTGCTGTAAAATGTAAGTGTCGCCAAATTTGAGATTTGAAAAGATGGTCACTCTATGGTCAATCTCTCTGTAGAGTGTGTAGTATTTCAGCGATTCCTAGCTTATCATTACCCAATTCGTCATATTCTGGGGTTATCTTTAGAAATATGGTTTGTATTTGAATATGAACCAAAACCATAACATGGAGCTGTTGCTCAAAAAGTAAACTTTTGTTTAAATCATGCAATATCCACTGACCTTTGCTGCCTTATCTTAGCGGTCTGTGTACATATTGCTCCAGCTGAAATTCATACCTTACTAACTTGATCAAACATTGATAAAAAGCCATAGAAATTCAAGTTTACCACAAAAATCAATGCAACATTAATAAAAAAGATACCAAACAGTTTGAAAAAATGTGAATGACAGGGGATGATTGTGAGCTTACTTCATGAGACAGGCAAAAGTCAAGAATGATTATTTACCTTCCTTATTTTGCTGTACAGATATTATTTTCATAATAATACTGTGATATAATAAATGGGACTTTTAAGACCTTACCTGCATAAATGTTTTTAGCTTTAAATGTTAAATCTTAAGAAACAACAAAAGTCAATTTTTTCTAATTAACAAATTGTTGTTGGATATACTGATATACTGTTGGGGTGAGCAACTGATAATAATAAACTAACTATATAATAAATAGGCCCTCTTAAAAGACTTGGTCTTGGCAGTTGGCAACTGACTGACTATATGGGCCCAATCTTACAGCTCGCGGAAGGCTCATAGTCAGTGACACATTTGGCTGATTTGACATCTTCCACTTGACACTTGGCTCGTGCACTTGTGTGCACAAGCCGCCATGCATCTGACGCCGTCACCACCAGGCCTAAACCAAGCCGTGCCCAGGACTGCCTCTCCCAAAAACACCCGTCTCACCCGGCGAGCCCATAACCTCCTTGCCCAAGAGCACATGGGCCCCAACATGGCTGCACAAATAAGACCAGCCAAAATGTGAGCCACCACCCACGACAGCCCACAAGAGTGCCAAGAACAGCGGCAATAACACCACCAAGCTACAAGACTCTCATGCTCCCATTCAGCACCGAATTGGTAACAGAGCCAGCAGACACGTCCATGAGATAAGTGGACACGGACAAAGATCCAGCCAAGCATATGTCCTCTACGCCCCTACACAAGGCCACCGATGTGGAGATCCCCCAGGTCGAGTGTGCCCTGACCACCATTGGGGAAGGGCAATCTTTAGCTTTGTAGGCCGCCGCGCACCCTGGCCCCAAATCACACAAACAAATTCAAAAAACAAAAGCAGAGAGCTTTATCTAATGCACCAGACTGGTAAAGGTTAATTGATTAATGCAGTACTAACAGTAATCAAAGGCGTTACTGTAAACATCTACTTATAATAATAGTATACTAAAAACTGTTTTAAAGGCATGGAGTTGTTGTGCAATATGCAAATTACTATCATTTTGAGGAAGCAAATGACAAGTCAGAAAGTCGGACATTCAGTTTTTACCTATGTTTCCCAGTTATTTCACCAACTTGAGCAGGCATTCATGGCGATTTCCAAGTGGAAAATATACATTTGACAAATACATATTGGGTAAAGTAACTCACATTTTCAATGTTGTGCAAAAATACACAAAAGCTATGGCTTCTTGTTAATCTGCAACAAACGTGAACTTGAGTCCAGAATATTTAATATTGATTCTGTTAAACATACAAGACATCTGTCTGTGGTTATAGAAATTAATAAATGAATACATTTGTTTTGGGGGTAGGATTATGCAATAAAATAAATTTGCATGGGAACAAAGCTAGTTATCCTTCTTTCTAAAGTTTTCAAATGCCATTATACAAGACAGAAGAAGAAGCCTGGGGCCCTTGTGCTAACAGACGGAGAGAGTGAGAGGCCTTCTGACACTGCTGGCTCATCTCTGATTTACAGAAATGCTGGCAGGTTTACTGTTAACATGGCAACCACTCGAACACAAAGAGATCAGGAGAGGCCAAGAGGTCCAGTGATTGGCTCTAAGCTGTCACATGACTTTGAGTTCTGTTAAGATGATGACAGCTCTGAGATTATGCACAAATGTATTTGCCACTCGCTCGATTAGGTGTTATCCCAGACCAGACAAGTCAAATAAAAATAGCCCAAAATCTAAATAGACAGTGCGAGGTGACAGGCAAGACATAGCTAAATGGCAGTGAAACGACAAAATGTAAGATAAGACATGCAAGAATTTGGGTCTGACGTTGGTTCACATTGTCAACAATAAAGTAATGGTTGCTAGAAATTTAGAAAACGTGTCTATGCCAGCGTTGGATATTGGCAAATCATTCATTTATTGTTTAAGGAGGCAGAGATACTTGCAGTATGTGATCAGTTGGTAAGGTATTTTTAAGTGGTAAATTACTATTTTAATAAAAAAAAAACATAAAAGGTTGATATTGTTTTCAGGATTGTGACCAAAGACAATTTTGGTTAATGCAGCATTAAATAAAATGAAATCACCTTTTAAAGATATTATAGGGATAACTTGTTTATATATATACATATATATATATATATATTTCTTTTATGAATTGTAAAAATAACATCCCCCATTTCACACTGATGGCCCTTTAGAACAACTGGAGGTGAGGTGAATGTATCTTTAACAATGTTAGTGCATAAGCAGCTGTGGGGCAAGCAGCTGCTACTTTTCCCAGGCAGCCATTTGCCACATTACTCTACCTACTGTGGCCCCAGAGTAATACGCTTCAGTACAGCAGCTTTTAACCCTTTAAAGACGGACGGAGCGCCCGCGCTCCCATTTGCATACCTATTTTTAGATGCCTGTAGATTTGCAACGAAATAAGATAGAGCAATAATTTTTTTTGCATATGAAAGTGGAGACGTTATACTTTGATCTCACGCTTTCTACATGTCTCAGACCGCTGTTTCGTTCCTCTGAGGAGTTTGCAAATGTCTAGCAAAAACCGCTCACAGTAAAATCATTATAACATACGGAGCCCGGCTTCTCCAGGTGTTCTATAGCTCTGTATGCACTCACAGCACTTCCTATGTAGGAATATATACGTCTACAAGTTGTGAGCATAAACTATTATATGATTGGTCGTGGAACTGGAACTGAAATCAACGAATTTCCGCGGGTAACTTTCGTTTTGCTCGCAGTACTTACTACGCAGCAGACTTCTGCAGCTTTTCATTCTATATTTCACTCTTTTACAAAAACAAACATCACACATACTCCAGACACTCACCACACACGTTGCACTAACTCCCCACGCCATCACGGATAATTATGGATCCGCAAAAACCCAGCGCAAATGGCACTACCCCTTTGCCGAATCTGGTAACTGCGTCGGATGATGAAGACGGGTTTTTTACTCCTCGTCTGACCCAGATAGTGCCGACAGTTATGAATAAGTCCACTTCACTGAAGGAATAGATCACTTCTATGACATGTAAGTATATATTTCATAACATGTTTTGAGTTTGAGTTGGAGAAAAGTAGTGCCAAATGCGCATCATTGTTTTATTGTTGTTGTGCGTAAGACGTCTAATAATACGTGTAACTTCATGTGTGTTGTGTTGAAAGTATATATAATGCCACTGACAAACTTGTCATCATTTATATTTTCAATTCAACTGCACTTGTTTATATATAAATCACAGTTGGAGCAGGTCCAGACCAAACTCTTGAGATTTAGTTTTACTGATAGTTTTAGGTTTAGATCTAGTTATGCATTAGTGTATGTATATAATCATTACTGTTGTGTTTCATATTTATGTCTTATTCTGTCTACAGTGTTATTGAGCAGGAGAGAGGGTCTTGTGCTCCCCTGCCCCACCACTTCACTGAGGACAGGCAGAAGAAGGAGTCTGCAGCAGGCACACAGAAGCAGCACTCATTCAGATGCACTTCCTGGAGCTGGAAGAGCCAAGAGGAGCCTGATAGCTTACCACACCCCATGCCACATCCTCCTAAAGACAGCCAGGTGTGCAGCCACCTGTCACAATGTGTGGACATGCCATATCCATCAGAACTCTTCAAGATGATCTTTGATAAAACACTGTGTGAAAACACCAGTAAAAATCCAGCAAAAAATATTGCTGTGGCAGGTAAAAAATGAAAATGGGCAGAGCTCAGAGAAGATGAGCTGCTCCAGTACACTGTACATGCTGTATCTGGGCATTTTGGGAGAGGTTGGGGGAAAGTAGACACCAGTGGAGGGGCCGGTGCCATCAGCTGTGAAGGACTACAACAGTTCATGGGGGGAGTTGACTTCTCTGATCCGCTGAAACTATTTGTCTTTTTGGTTGTTTATTGTACTTTTATGAATGAACATGGTCTTATACAAAGTTAGGTGTGCTCCTATGTTTCTGTTACACTTAGAAATTTGATTGTAGTATTGTAAATAGTATTTTGTTGTACATGCTGTTTTTTTTGCAAAGTGTGGAAAAATATCAATTAGATTTTCGTTTTTTCACAGTTTATAAAAATATGTCTATCTCAAAAACTGAATTAGGTAGACACTTCAAATAAAATTTGTGGAGTTTGAAATGATATTCTGCACATTTTTCATACTCAGATTTTTGAGGGATATAGCTAGGAAATTTCTTTTTTGGAAAATATGTGAAAATAAAAACGATTTTAAATTGTTTTGTGGTTAGTTGCAATTTTTATCAATTTCTTTAGTTACTATAAACTTAATGCTCAGATATTCTTAAAATATGGGATTTAGGGATTGTATTGATGTATAGATTGTTAGAATACTCCAAAAAATGGCCCAACAGCATGTAAAAATGTAAGAAATGCTCTGGCGGACTTGTTTATATGGCAGTTAATAAGGGGTTAAGAGACCGTTTACGCAACAAAGTTTCACTTTTTCCTGTCTGTGGTAGCATTATTAATTAACGTCTAATATTTCAGTTTGAAGCCCCTCACAAACATACAGCCAAGTTTTGACAGACGGCAATAAAATGTGTGTGCTGCCAGTGACTGGGTAGAGAACAGAGAATTACACAGTAGCCAACTTACTAGAGTAGAACTGATATGACATTGATCACATTCAGAAGCAACATAGGAGCAAATAAGGAGTTGATCTTATATTGTACTCCTTGACTTGTTTGCAATCTTCTTTTTGTATTTTCTCTGCAAAATCAGTTTTACATTTCTACTTCTGCTGTTACCATAAAAAGTGAAAAGACTCTTGAGTTTCCTAACTAATGTAGCTGATCTGTGACCTCCACACTTGCCCGGCTGACACCTGCTAACACTATCCTGATCAGCTGATCAGCCCACTCCGCTGGTTTCTTTTTGCTTGAGTAACATTAACAGGAATGACCCACGTGGAGTTTAAATAAGCTTGTAAGGGGTCGTGTCATTGTTGGAGTATATTTAAAACTCCTCTGCATTAAGGCCTCTTGGCTGCCCTTCAAAACGGTCTGACATAGTTTCTGTCCACGGGATCATCTCTGCCTTTAACAAAGTGTTTAATTTGACAATATAAATCATTACATAAGTTGTCAAAATGAAAGCTTTTCAATGCTGCGCCTCCACCAAAAGATTATGATGGGAGCATATGAATCAGTCATTTACAGATGTACAGATGTAATTTGACTATAAGGATAAATAATTATGTACATACACTACCAGTCAAAAGTTTAGATACACCTTCTCATTTACTGGGTTTTCTTCATTTCTATTTCATTTCTATTTCATTCATGACTATTTACGTTGTAGATTCTCACTTAAGGCATCAAAACTATGAATGAACACGTGTCTTGTCAGGGTTCATTTGTGGAATTTCTTGCCTTCTTAAAGGGGTTGGGAGCATCAGTTGTGTTGTGCAGAAGTCAGGTTGGTTCACTGCTGACAGCCCTATTTGACAATTGTTAGAAATGATATTATGGCAAGAAGCTATCAGCTAAGTAAAGAGAAATGAGAGTCCATCATTACCTGAAAAACTGAAGGTCAGTCAGTCTGGAAAACTGCAGAAACTGGAATGTGTTGGAGCGCAGAGTGAAGGCAAAACAGCCAATAAATGCTCAGCACCTCTGGGAACTCCTTCAAAACTCAAAATTCCAGGTAACTACCTCATGAAGTTGAATGAGAATGCTAAACATTTGGAAAGCTGTCATTAAAGCTAAAGGTGGCTACTTTGAAAATTCTAAAATTTGAAACACATTGTTTTTTTGAACACTTTTTGTACTATATAATTCTATATGTGTTTCTTCTTAGTTATGATGTTTTCAGTATAAATCTACACTGTAGAAGTAATAAACAAAAAAGAAAAAAAAATCAAATGAGAGGGTGTGTCTAAACTTTTGACTGGTAGTGTAAATGAATAATAATAATAGTTATTATTAGTTATTATTAGTTATTATTAGTTATTATTATTATTATTATTATTATTATTATTATTATTATTATTATTATTATTATTATTATTATTTCTACCTCTTTCAAGGCATATCTGGTTTAGTAAAAGTAAAAGGTCTAAGGTAATGGTCTTGTCTCTGTGTTGCATTCAAATATAGATAACCCAGTTTTCCTAGTGTTGTGAAATGACTGCAGCTTAAGGTAGAGGTCAGACATTATCAGCGTGTTTTATAGCTTAGCACAAAGTCAGTTATAAAGTATATATGAGCCATGCTGTCCTGTTGTTTTCTCCTCATTTAACTTTAATTAACTTTTTTTCTTGTTAATATCTTACTCTAAAAATGTCTGTGGCTGTGCAGAAAACGCATGGCTGCCCAGAGGTGTGAAATTGGGTGACACTGTTGTCCTCATGTTACCTCCTGACGCACTTACAACACTCACATGCACAGATAACCCTCCACACATATAGCCATGTGACCCACTGACCAGCAGAGCGTGAACCTAAACTTTTGTTGTACTGTTCAACAATGGCGCAGTTTATTTGACCAACATGTAGATATTAAATTTATTTTAATGTAGACATTATGTATACTATATTTTGTAAATGCTTCAATATTGCAAAAGAAAGCTAATCTACCTGGGGTCCATTAGAAAAGAAAGTTCAGTTTTCATGATTAGAAACCGTTACTGATAATACATATTTAAAATCTTTACATTCCAGTATGTTCAAATTAAATGTCATATTCCAATAACTTATTTAAAAATGTTTAAGAACACTTTTGAAATTTAAATAAGTTCATTTGTACAATACATTCAATTAAGCAATACAGTCTCTTGTTATAAATAGATTGTGTCATATATTTGTTAGATATGATCCTCCTATAAATTGTTTAATTTGTCTTTTGAAAACTGCAGCTTGTTTAATATAATTAAACTTGATGGCACTTAATTCCATGCTTTTATTGCGTTAAATTAATTTGGTTCTTGCTCTGGGAATCAGAAACTGACCTTCAGTTGCCTGTCATTTTACATATCTGTGGGATTCCAATTTTTTTTTAACTGATTATTCAGAAATACTGGATATTTATTATGTAAGACTTTCCATGTTGCCATAATAAGGGCGGTATTTAGTCTATCTTCAACCTTTAACCAACTGAGTTGAGCATGCATTGCTTTCACACTGGTGCTATATGGACAACCGCGCTGCCCTGTTTTGTATAAGCTGGAGTTTGTTAATATCCTTCTTCCTAGCTTCTGTCCAGATTAGCTGGCGATAGTTTAACTTTGAGATTATTAACTATTAATTTAGTGAAGCTTGATGGTCAATATTTACTTTTCACAATATTCTCTTTTCACAACTGTTAAAGCTTTGTCCATGTTTTTAACCATTACATCGACATGTTTGGACCAGGACAGTTGACTGTCAATGTGTATACCTGGCAATTTTGCCTCATTCACCTATTCTATTTGTAAATTATTAATAAATAGTTTAAACTTTTGCTCCGTCTTTAGTGAGTGACTTGAACCAATCAATATACTTTTAGTTTTTAAAACATTGTTATGTCCTCATTTAATAAAAACAACTTAGTGGAAGACAGTCAAGGAGTCAAGGTAAGTGTTTTTTGTGTTTGGCTTTATTGTTGTCCAAACACACAAAATAAAACACCCAAACAAAGTGGAGGGAGGAAGGCCGAGCAGTGCCAAATCAAAGAACCAAATATAACAAAACAGAGCCTAATAGAATAACTATTCTGAGAAATACAACAAGAAACAAAAAGGCCTGGTCTAACTGATCTAAATAAGGTCTCTACTCCAAAAATACAAGGGTGGCAACAACCAATAAACCTAGTGGGACTAAACAGGGTACCCACTCACCTGCCAACCTCCCAACCACAACATGGCATTTACAAAGACAGTCAAACAAAGAGAGAGAGAGAGAGCATCTGCAACTCATTGGTCTTCCCCTGAGCCAGGCACTGATTGGATAATCCACGACCTGCAGCAGTCAATCAGGGTGTGGCAAACATGTCCCACTCACAGCACCTAAGGCCTAGTCCACACGGACACGAGTATTTTTATAACCGTGACCATTTTTACACGGTTCGGCTGTTCGTCCACACGGAAACGCAGTATCAGGTCACTGAAACCGAACATTTTTGAAAACCCCTGCCAGGGTGAGGATTTTCAGAAACGCCAGTTGCAGCGTTGTCGTGTGGACAGTAAAACCGGCGTTTTTGCCTTGCGACGTCAGAGTGTGCGCCGTTATCCGTTGTGTTTGACGTCAGATTGTGCGCCGCTGACTGCTTTGTTGACGACCCTATGACTCCCAGTCCACGTTTTCCTGAGTTTTGCTAACTTTGTATTAAAGTGTGACAGTAAGGAACAATTGAACTTCATCATAACTCCAAACATATGACTTCCCCTTTCCTCTGTGCGCCATGTTTGTTAGCCTACCGGAACTGGTAATAACTCTTTGTTAGGTTTCTGATTGGCCAACATGCCTTTACGATTAGGGTGATATCGCCGCCTGCTGGTGTGGCATGCTCTTGACAGCGCTTGATAGCGGGTTTTTGCGTTTTCATGTAGACGGAGATTTCATTAAAAACGAGCGTTTGTGGACGCGATTTTTTTTTTTAAACGCAGGAGGAAAAACTTCGGTTATAAAAATACCCGTGTCCGTGTGGACTAGGCCTGAGAGTAGATAGGGGAGGAGGAAAGACAGGAGCAGAGAGGCACAGACAAATCTCCCCTGCATGTAACATACATTTAGAACCAATCTATTGTCCATGATCCACTTTTCTACTAGTCTTAAGTTTTCATTTAGTAATTTAGTCAGCTCTGCTAAAGAAGTGGCTAATGCATACACAGTTGTGTCATCTGCACACATTACTAATTTAACCTTTTTTACAACCAGGGTAAGATCATTTGTAAAAATTGAATACATCAAAGGGCCAAGACAGCTTCCTTGAGGAATACCACATTTCACATCCAGATTATCAGAAAAGCTGCCATTAAAGAAAACTCTCTGTGACCTTTCAGTCAAGTAAGATCTGACCCAAGCCACAGCAGATGGACCAAAACCACAGTAAACAAGTTTCTCAAAAAGTAGCTTATGATCAATTACATCAAACGCTGCGGTAAAGTCTAACAAAACATCTCCGCAAATCATTTTATTATCTAAAGCCTTGTACCATTCGTCTGTCATCTGTACTAAAGCAGAGCAGGTTGAGATACTTTTCCTGTGGGCGGGCTTTGTTATCAAATTATCTTCTAAGAAATATGCCTGAATTTGATCAGATGATACCTTCTCAAAGATTTTGCTGAATGAAGGTAGCAAACTTATTGGACGACTGTTGGATCCACTAAATGTTGCTTTCTTTTCTTTTGGCAGTGGGATTACCCAAAATAAATTTTGATTTCTTTATACTGCTAATAAAAATATGACAAATTGGGTATACAATGTTGTCTGCAGCAATCAGTATTAATTTATCATATATATTGTCAATTCCTGATTGTTGTCCCTAACTACCATCTAGAATACACCGTAGTAGAATTTAGGCCTAAACATTTTATTCATTTACCATATTTTTTTTACCTGTTCTGTTCCATGCTGAGCTAGTTCAGCTACAACCTTTTTCTTAAATTCTTAAATTCCAGTCGGACTTGTTTCCTATGGTTTAAAAAAAAACTCAGCACAGCATTGCAAAACAAAAACTACATTAAAACAGTTTATGGTGGGAATGTTGATCCAATACTTGTATCTAATGCTGGGCCCACAAAAGACACAAAAGCTTATCTGATAATGTGGCTGGTGCCGATCTTCTTCATAATAGTTCTCTGTTTAGACAAAGCTCACTGAAACACAAATGAGAGAGTCAGTGATGTTGAAGCATTTCAGACTTCCAGGTACAGCGTGGAAGCTATGCTGCTACTACAACAGCCCAAGACAATAGGACAGTATTGTCTTTGCTTCAGCACAGGAGACAATAAATACTGCTCAGAAGTTTGCAAAACATTAGCAAAATCAATGCTTTTACTAATGCAGCCTCAGATAAAAGTAATCTAGTGTTAAACATAAAGCATGACCATGCTCAAGTTCATGTTTGTTCATTTAAATGGTGCACAGGGTGTTTGATACATTTTGTTTATTTATTTGGTAAAATGTGTGTCAGTTAATTTTCCCCTAAGAAAAAATGAAATATATACTGTATCTGTACCAAGAAAGCCATATTTGTCACAAAAAAAAATGAATAAATGCAACAGAATATTTCGTTTTTTTTATTTTATTTTAATCATAATACTTAACAAGTGAGTAATTTAAGGCTGTTTTCTTTTACAAGGTAACAAACTAATATTGATGTCCTTTTGCTTTTTTTCAGGATTATAGGTTGTTGTGGTAACCTTGGTATTGGTTTATCATCAGGTGCTGGCAGCTCAATAAAGCACTCAGAATTGTGACATGAGTACATATTTAATCTCTGTCATCTGAGTTCCATTGATGTGCAACAGTTGGACAGTTTGGACTCAGTACATTGGTGTCCTCAGCTCAACTATCAAAACAACAGTTATAAAAGTGTTTGTTTATGAAACTGACCAGATTTGACTTTATCTTTTCAGTGTTTATGACTATTAGCTGTTGTAAATACTTGTAGCAGCAAATACATGTATCTATTTCAGTCACAGAATGTAATGTTTTTGGGGGCTAATATTAAAGTAGTAGTAGTAGCAGCATTCTGATGTGTCTCTAAATAGTGGGCAATCCACTTGATCATCTGACCACTACCAGCAGACAGGTTTAGCATACACAGCTTTGTTATTGCTTTATATTTATATATAAAATTATATTTATATTCTTCATACAACATAATAATAATTTAACAAGGTTTGGTGACGCTTGATTTGACACTACACTTGATATACTGTATTGTATCTACCTCTTTGTAATAGCACACAATGGAATTATGTGTACTTACATATTGTAGGTAGGGTTAGGGTGTGTATGTACTTTGTAGTCACATGTTATTACAGTTTGTTACACACTGTGTTACATTGTAGGTAGACACAATGTGCCAAGATTTACAAATCCTTACAAAAAGTCTTCTTTTATTGCTCTTATTGTCTCAGTTAAATACCTGTATTTTTTACAGGAATGACAGGACTGACTGGGGCAAACTGAGGCTTCTTTGAAAACCCTCATAAAAACTTCCTGTAGCCATTTCAAAATAAACGCCTTATCATTTTGGAGCGGCAGCAAGCACTTTATTTTGGCAGAGTGTTAGAGCTGCACAGACCTGAACTCACTAAAAACAGTTCACCACTACAGCGGCTGATACACAGCAGTCTGTTGGAGTAGATAGACCATGGCTGTACAAGTGGCTTATTTGCTTTTTGTTTTTCAGTAGTTCTTGAAAGTTTAAGCTATGTTCTGTGTATTATAGCCTACTCATTTTCCCAAAATACAAATGGATAAATACAAATGTGAATGTTTTATTTATTGTTCATTTTTTATTGTTTAAAACCTGTGTTTTTAAACAGGCAAAAATATAAATGTAAAAAAGCCATACTTATTTGGAACATTTCACACCCCTTTTGACAATAAAACATTTAAAAACAGGCAATAGTAACACTCAACAGAGCAACATGCTTTTGTGTTCACATTCCTTTGACCTTTTCCTTATTATAGCAGTATAGTCCTTTTTATCTAACATTGAGAAAGATAAAAACTAAATAAAATGTATTTGACCATTTTAGGCTTATTTGGTGGTAGTAAGGTGGCCAAATCCAGAGAAAGAGAGAGTTAAAGTGAGGTGAGGTGAGGCAGGGTGAAATAAGGTAACCACACAGCAGCAGACTTGTGTGACCACTTATCTAAGGTCAAGAGAAGCAGGTGGTGTTTTGGCTCATGTTAGCGGTTCTTGTAAAAGACACATTACAGGGCTGAGCTGAACAGATCCACAAAACTGTTGAAAGCCTCTGACGCAGCACAATAAGTTCCAGGGCTCCAAACTGTATTTATCCATGCCTTTTTCCTGTGTAGCAGGAGTGTAGCAACAACTTGGTGATGATTGAGATGTGACACTTATCACTGCAGCTGTCACTCACCTGTTTGATTTTCCTTTAAAAAAAAAAAAAATTACATTAGCCACCAGAAAAAAAACTTCTGTCACAGTGCTAACTGCACTTCTCACTGCCAAAAATACCATAGCATGTTTCTGCTTTTACTTTTAATAGTAAAAAAAAAAAAAAAAAAAAAAAAAAAAATAGACTGAACCAATCAATTTGAAATGGAAACTTTAAACATGGTTTAAGAAAGGATTGGGGACTACACCCTTCCGTTTGGTCTCTGTCTGCTTGGTTTCTGTGTTTTCTTGATTTTGTTGAATGTCCATCTGTGGTATTCACAGTCTCTCAGGGCTTCATAAATGAGTTGTTACTTCATTTCTTTTGCAAAACGGAATGCAAACGGAGGGAAGAACAACACATTTGTAAAGCCCTGTATGAGACTGTGAATACCACCACCTCATAGAGAAAGGGCATTCCTTTGACAGTAAAGTCTGAATTTTGGCCAGAGAGGCCAGATGGTTTGAGAGGGTTGTCATGGCGCAATTTTTGTTAAAATGGAAAAGCCCTCTTTGAACTGAGGAGATGGCCTCAGATTCATGTTGCCTAGTATTTATAACAGTTTTTTGAAACCTAGTTCAAACTGAAACTAATGAAACTGAAAGCAATACAAGTAATCGATTCCTTTTGGACTTTAAGAAAAGAGTACCAAGTAATAAGTAATTTTTTCTGTTATGATTCAACCTAACTCTGAGTGTCTGAATCTGAGCTCTGTAATGATCAGGCGAAGAACCCAAACGCAGACACAGGAATGAGTATATACTGGCAGATTTATTCAAACAGGTGGCGGATCTGAAGCGAAACAGGAAACAAACAGGTACATATCAACAATGCAAGAAAAGAGCAGTATAATGCTGGACGTGTCACTAACAGGAGCTAGTTTTACGATCTGGCATTGAGGAGCTGGACGCGGTGCTCTTTGTACCCCATTGATTAGATTATCAATCAGCCTGGGAGTAGGACTTGGAGAGAGCAAAAAACAATGCCCACCTGGCCTGCTGGGAATTCAGCCGTCTTGCCGTCTGGATGTACGTCAAATTCTTATGGTCAGACCAAACAACAAATGGGTGGACGGAACCCTCCAGCCAATGACGCCACTCCAAGGCCAACTTCACAGCTAGGAGCTCTCTGTTCCCCACATCATAGTTCCTCTCGGCTGGGAAGAGCGTTCATGAAAAATAGAAGCATGGATGCAGCTTCTGGTCTGTGGGAGAGCGCTGACACAGTACCGCCCCTACTCCTGTCTCCGACGCGTCGACCTCCACCACAAACTGCAATTCAGGATTCGTCTGGATGAGCACCGGAGCAGAGGTGAAGCGCTGTTTGAGTTCATTTATTTTTGTATAGCCCAATATCACAACAACAGTCACCTCAAAGGGCTTAAAAGACTGCACTAGACAACATCCCCGGTCCTTAGACCCTCCATCAGGGTAAGTAAAAACTCCAAAACAAAAACAGCCAGGAAAAAAGAGAAACCTCAGGGAGAACCACAGAAGGAGGGATCCACTCCCAGGACGGACAGGCCGTGCAGGAATGTGTCCAGGACATTTAAAAAATACATAGAAATACACAAACATATTCACAAATAAAAACATTTATATTGGCAGTGTCCAGTGTCCACTCTGAGTGTGCAATAGTGGATGGGGCCACAGCCAACATCAAGGTAGATGACAGATGGGGTGGGGGCCCTCACACTGGAGCACAGGCGGGGTACATATCACCCAGCACCCAGCAGGTCAGAGGTTTGCGTCCACTCTAGGAGGAGGGAGAAAAGAAAAAAAAACTGTAATAGGTAGATGTGATAATAATATGAGTGGTTTAGTGTGTATCTACAGCTACAACCAGTGTAAACGTGTACCTACAGCTACAACCAGTGTTAATGTGTACCTATAATCAATTAGTCTCCATATGTTTGGTGTAAAAAGTATGTTTTGAGTTTACTATTGAAAACCTCTACAGAGTCAGCTCGCCGCACTTCCACCGGAAGCCCATTCCATAAAAGTGGGGCTCTATAAGAAAAGGCTCTGTAGCCAGCAGACTTTACTCAAGGAAGTTGAAGGAGGACAGCGTCCTGAGAGCGAAGGGTACGATCTGGAGTATACCGGGTGATGAGGTCAGATGGGTAAGAGGGTGCGTGCCCACAAAGGATTTTATATGTTAACAGGAGAACTTTGAAATCAGCTCTAACATGAATAGGAAGCCAATGTAATGAAGCCAGGACCGGAGTAATGTGATCAAACTTTCTGGTCTTTGTTAAAAGTCTGGCGGCTGTGTGTTGGACCATTTGTAGTCTGTGAGTACTTTTCCTCGGCAGTCTAGAGAATAACGCATTGCAGTAGTCCAGCCTGTATGTGACAAATGCATGAATGAGAATTTCAGCATCAGCTAAAGAGAGGCAGGAGCGAATTTTTGAGATATTCCTTAAGTAAAAAAAACCCCAGTTTAGTGACCTCACTAATGTGCGCTGCAGTGATAGTGTGGGGTCAAAAATGACACCAAGGTTCCTCACAGTGTTGCCGTGCTCCAACACACAGTTGTTGATCGAGACAGTAAGATTGTTGAACTTGTGCCGATGACTGGCAGGACCACTTAACAAGAGCTCTGCTTTATCCGAGTTCAAATGGAGGAAGTTTTGAGACATCCATGTTTTAAATGAAACGAAGCAGGCCTCTAGACGCTTGATGTCAGTAGTATTATTCACTTTTATTGGTAGATACAGCTGTGTATCATCGGCATAACAGTGGAAGTTTACTCCATAACTTCTGATGATTTGTCCCAATGGTGTTACATATAGTGAAAAAAGTATGGGACCAAGCACAGACTCTTGTGGCACACCGAATTTCACTGGTGCCGTGAAGGAGAAGGATTTATTAAAAGAGACAAAATGAGACCTATCACACAGATAGGATTCTAACCAAGCAAGAGCAGAGCCAGAGATGCCAAACACATTCTTTAGTCTGTTGATTAGCACTGCATGATCAATCGTATCAAATGCAGCGCTGAGATCTAGCAATAACAGTAGGGCCGATGAGTCCTCGTCAATCTGAAGGAGGAGATCGTTAGTCACTTTAACTAAAGCTGTTTCAGTGGAATAAGAGGCCCTAAATGCATACTGAAACGGCTCGAGGAGGTCATTTTCCGATAGATATAGAGTAAGTTGTTTTAACACAACTTTTTCCAGTTCTTCAATTTTATGATTAAAGAAATCTAAAAAGTCTTGTGCACTAAAGGGAGAGGAGTCTTCAGTTGTTTTAGGTTGGATTAGTTTAGCAACTGTCCCAAATAGAAACCTGGGGTTATGCCGGTTTTCTCTGATTAGAGATGAGAAATAAGCCATGTTTGCAGTGCTGGGGGCGTGCTTATTCACGTGCCTTCACGAACAACCGTACATGTACTTGGTGCTCCTCCAAATCCTTAGAAAAAATCAGGATGTCATCCAAATACACAAAGACAAACCAGCCAATCATTTCCCGGAGCACGTTGTTAACAAGGTTCTGGAATACCGCGGGGCGTTTGTTAGTCCAAAAGGCATCACCAGGTATTCAAAGTGTCCTAGGGGGGTGTTAAAAGCCATTTTCCATTCATCCCCTTCCCTAATGCGCACCAGATGATAGGCATTGTGGAGATCGAGCTTGGTGAAAGACAAAGTCTGATCCGCCAAAATAATAGTCCCTTCCATTTGTGGTTGGATGGAAGATGAGCAGTGGGTTTGGCCCAGCATTTCCCACTACTGTCGAACCACCCCTTTTACTGGTCGAATAGGGCAAGAAGCGCGAAAATGTCCCAACCTTCCGCAGTAGAGACAACTCCTCGCTTCTTGCTTCTCTTGCTCTTGCTTTTCACAAACTGCCGAGGCCCAGTGCAATGCCTGCCTTCGTAGACAACCAATTAAAAAAGCAATCTTAGACCGTTCACTGGAATAGATACGGGCCTGCTGCTCAAAAACCAATAAGCACTGAGTTAAAAAAGCCGGACATGAGCCGAGGTCCTCACTGTATGACGCTGGAGACGGAACAAACGCCTCTTTGATCGAAGAAGGCGGGGCTTCAGGAGCTGAAGCGCTGGTAGTGTGCGTGAAAAACCGCAAAAGTCAACTGAGCTCACAGACCGGTGAGACTCTGGGAAAACATATGTTCCAACATAGAGCATTATCATGTTGTTCCAGGAGAGTGGTCTGGGCGGCGACAGTCTGCTAATGAGCACTGGGGTTCATTTTCTGACCAGATCATACTGTAATGATCAGGCGAAGAACCCACACGCAGACACAGGGATGAGTTTATACAGGCAGATTTATTCAAACAGGGGTTAGCTTGGTTGCAGGATGTTTTTCATATAATGAGAGGAAATACCAGGAGTAGACGAAGGCTGGACTGGAGCTTGACTAGCGGCTGGATACGGCGGATCTGAAGCAAAACAGGGAACAAACAGGTAAATGTCCACAATGCGAGAAAAGAGCCATATAACCTGGACGTGTCACTAACAGGAGCTAGTTTTACAATCTGGCATCGAGGAGTTGGACGCGGTGCTCTTTGTACCTTGTTGATTAGTGACTGGGTACAGCTGGTCTGGGTCTGCCTTCCCTGCCAACAACCTTTTTCAGTGAAAAGAGTCGGCAGGTAGTTGTTATTTAAGAGGGAACCATGCCAAACTCCATTGCTGCACTAAAATACACCTACTAGTCATCTTGTAATTTATAACACAGACAGTAATGAGAAAGAGGCCAAAAAACATGCTTCATGTGCCGTAAACTATGAGGTGAGTAGAGTAACCTAAATCTAGTAAAAAGGGTTACTAGTTTATTATTGTAAAAATAAATATAACCATATTACTTGCTCTATTAATTTATTACTTGCTCTATTAATTTCAAAAATAAGGAATATGCTGTATGTGCTACATGGGCATATCTCTTCTTTTATTTTTTATAAAAAATAGAATATACAGTTTTGTTTATTTTTAATCTCATCATTGTAAAACAGCACCATTCATCCATATAATGTAGGTGTGATGTCCCGCCCCCTTGATTTACCAAGCATTTGGCATACAAAGAAAATTTGTTTTCAATCAAACTTTGCAAAAAGCAAGAGAAAACCCTTTGCATTGTTTTTCAATGACAAGGTTCAAGGCACTGAACATCCTACATAAAACAACACTGCAGCCACCTAGGAAACACTTGGTTGGGTTAAGACATTTTACACCCATTAATGAAAAAACAATTGAAAAAACTGTCTCCAGTCTGAGTTCATCCACCTTCTGCCACAAAGATTAGAGGAATGGATAGGCATCTCTGAATGCCCTTAAATGGTTTCAGTCCTATTTTAAAGACAGGAAGTACTTTGTTTCGGTTGGTAACTGTGTAACAGACCAAATGGCCCTGACATGTGGGGTTCCACAGGGGTCTATCTTGGGACCTCTATTATTCAATCTCTACATGCTTCCTTTAGGCCAGTTAATAAAAAGCTGTGACGTATCCTACCATAATTATGCAGATGACACTCATATTTACATTTCACTTACAGCAGGTGAATATTGACCAATCCATTCACTGTGTCACTGAACTAATCATCTTTGGGAACAGAAACAAAGAGAAAGGGTCAGCAGTCACCTCAAGTCTCTTTCTCTAAAATCTAAAAAACAGGTTAGAAATCTAGGGGTCATCATGGACTCATCCATCCAGTTTTAAAATCTCTGCACTGGCTTCTTGTTGCTCAGAGAATAGACTTTAAAACAGCACTGCTGGTTTACAAGTCTCCTAATGGTTTAGCACCAGAATATATTTCTGACACGCTAGTGCCTTATGAACCTTCTAGAACTCTGAGAACATCTGGGACAGGCCTTCTGCTCGTGCCCAGAATTAGAACTAAACAGAGTGAAGCAGCGTTTAAGTTTAATGCAGCAAAAATCTGGAACAGACTCAACTTCAACAATGTTCAAGCGAAGGTTAAAAACCTTCCTCTTTAGCAGTACATTACAATTTTTTTTATCTGCACTCTTCTTTTAAAATGTTTAAATCTTTCTTGTTAATCTAAATCTTAGATTAAAATCTAATCTATCTTGTAGATTCTATCTAATCTAAATTGTATTTTATTCCTGTAAAACACCTTGAGTTACCTAGTATGAACTGTGCTATATAAATAAACTTGCCTTGCCTAGATATGTTCAGCCAGAGCCTTGAACTATAACAGAGCACTGAGAAAGTACATGTGTTTTACTGTACGTTTGTGTGGAGGGGGATGTCACTGGAACAATGTTATGTAATGCAGTTAGCATTAGCATCAATTGATGCATTTACCATCAGCGTGAGCATCTGAAAGGTTTTTCAGTGAGAGCTTTGTTTTATTTATTTATTCTAAAGTAAACCCAGCATCTCTCCCCAGACAGTTCCTCTACCTCCTTCACGGAATAACAATATGTTCCGACGTCAGCTGAGCAATGTGTAGCCCTTTTACACTGACCAGGCTCTGGTTCAGTTCTGTAAATGTTGTTCACACCAGTTTGAGCGCAACCAACATTTCACAACCTTACATCATCAATAGAGGGCGCTGATCAAAGTATTTGAACAACAGCCTGCAACATGGTGCAACTCATAGATTACTGTAAGCTTTAGTACTTTTAAGTTTTATTTTTGTCCAACCATGTAACTATCAACTGCAGATGATCAGACAACAACAAGGATGTTTACGAAACAGACAAATTGTAAAGTAAATAAGTAAAGTAAAAGTAAAAAGTAACCACTTTTGTAACTAGTGCTATCAATTTAGTACGAGTGACAACAGTTTAATAAATTTTTGACTTATCAACTGTTTTTTTATTTTTCACAAAGTTGAAATTTCTTGACAACCTCGTGTAAATATGCAGCAGTTTGTGCAGTTTTCTTCTTTTTTTTCCCAAATATAATCAGAGCTAGTTAAAACAACAATTTAATGATGCTAAAAAAAAAAACAACACAACACAGTGGTTTGCAAAGTCAAACAAACTATTTGGTCCAAAATAGGAAACAAGGTTCTGAACCATGTTAATTTTCAGTTCTTATTTAGGTTTGAAATCAAAACCACCACACCGGTTGGTCTGAAAGGGGTAACAGTCTCACGTTCATGTTCCAGGTATGTCCTACTCAGGACAAGATGAAGGGGCACCCCAGACAGGCATCCAGGAGGCATGCCCGAGCCACCTCAGCTGGATCCTCTCAGTGCGTCTTTTGGTTTTTAAATTGTATTTAATTGTTTAATCAGCCTGGAAACAATATTAACAATATTAATTTAGAATGATGAAGCACAACCCCACTTTTAACTTGGTTTGAGTCAACTGAAGTTTATTCAATTTAGCACTACTCTATGTCTAAATGAAACCATGTTGGTGCAAGAGTGCCAACATATTCGCTACAATATTATTGGTGCGGCCCGCGTGAGGCTTGAAAGTATATTTCTTTTATATAAATACACAGTAAAATCATTATAAAAATCATTAAATCATATCAAAGGTTTTTCTTTTAAATCCAAATCGCTGTTCACTGGAAGAGCTGTGTTGTCTTGGTTGATTATTTGAGCAGTGTGTTCAATGTGTGGAGTGCTGTTATTTGGTAAATGCGTTAGACTGTTGAAATTGTGTGAGTTCAAAATTGTACTAGCTGGCTGATATTGTTTTGAATTATGATTAATATTGTACGTACGTTAACGCTGACGATTAAGCATTAAGGGATTAATAGCTGCGTGTTACCAGTATTAATTAAATGCTCAGATTGTTTTAAAGTCTGCTGAAAGGCTCAGAGACTTTGTTAAAGTTGCATGCATGCTAACACGCTACAGGCGTGTGTTTTAATAAGGTCTAGAAGACAATTATTAAAACTGTCGCGTCGAACCGGAATTTAAAACATATTTGTCTGTATCACGTGTTTCTTACAAATTTCTAGAATTGCTGTGTTGAACCGGGATTGTAAAGTATTACTTGTCTTTTCTAGAAAGTTGAATCATTAGTCTGTTGTTGTCAGACGGATTAAACTTTTAGACCTTGACAAACTCGCACGCCATATCACTCGCTTTGAGCCCCATCAAGGAGTGGCTCACGGCACTAGCGCGTACCTCAGAGATATTGAGTTCTACCTCCAAAGAGTACCCAACGCTACCATTGAGAATAATTAAACTAACATCAAGCAGAGATGTTAGTAGTTTTATTGAACGTCAACCTCCTCGAGTCCAAGCCGAATTCGACCTCCTTCGTGAATCCCTCATGGAGGAATTCTCTGACGTCACCGTAAATGTGGGTCTGACCGCCGCCCTGATGGTCAAACAGGCACAGCAAGAGTCCCCACAGCTCTACTATCATCGCTTACGCAAAGCGTACTTTAGTCCACTCAATGAACCAGACATGGAGGAAGACAATAACTCGCATCGCCAACTTTGCGAGCTGGCAATGCGGGCATTTACATCAAGAGCCAGCCGCGCACTTCACTGTAGATCGGAGTCTAGCACTCGAAGGAGCACCTACCTCCTGCCCAAGTGGCCCCGAAACCTTCCCGGACGGGAAGAAGAGACCTCGGCCACCCAGAGGTGAACCGGGTCAACACCCGACCTGAGTCAGAGTCCACTGAAGGGGATGAACATACCCCGGACCTGTACTTAGGCTCTGACTATCCAGAGCCACTCAATGACATTGTCCAGAACCCTAGCACGGACACCACAGAGGAAAGTGACCCAGATCACAAAGACCTCACTCCGTCTAGCGCCTGGTGGTCCAAGTGAACCCAAACGTGGGGCTGTGCCATGACCACACCCTGACCATAGAATGTGAAATGCCCTTTCACCAATTCCTGGGTCACCAGACTGAAAAGGGAGTAGCCCGAAAGCTTTATCTCTCTGTCTTGTTAGAAGACCACTTGACGCATGAAGCACTTCTCGACACAGCCGCTGACATCAGCCTAATCTCAGGCAACCTGTTCAGATCCCTCCAGGCTATAGCGAGAAGATCCCACGGGTCCCACCCGTGCGTACTAGAAATAAGACCTTACTTTGATGATCGAACGATCATCAACGAAGTTGCCTTAGTGCAACTGGCCATCGGACCAATGACACTGATACATCCAGTGTATGTGTCCCACCTTGACAATATCCTACTCTTGATTGGCAAAGACATCCTCAATCGCTTCAAACCACTGATCGATTTTTGTGACAGAAATGCCAAAGAACTTTCTACTATTCTACTTTTGGTCTTTGTCAGCATATTAATGAGCCGACCCATATCAGAGGTCACACTCTGGACCTGGTCATTACTAAAGGTGTTCATATTTAATATGTCACTGTGATTGATGTTGCTCTATCTGATCATTCTTGTGTCTTTTTTCATCTGTCCATAATTCCAAAAGTTGCTGTTGGACCTACTGTTGAAAAAAAGAGACACATTAACGATAACACCAGGACACAGTTTAAGGAGGCAATCAGGTTTGAAACAGCCTCATCAGGTCAAGTTGATGATTTGTTGAATTGTTATACTTCAGGTGTTTTAAATGTTATGGACCACATTGCTCCTGTTAAGGTTAAAGTGATCAGGACGAGGCAGAAGGCTTCATGGAGCAATGCTCACTCTGTCAGGGAACAGAAAGGGGAATGCCGAAAAGCCGAAAAAAAATGGCGTAAATTGAAAATCTTAATTCATTATGAGGTATACAAAGAAAATTTGCATGTTTTCAATCAAACTTTGCAAAAAGAAAGAGAAATATTCTTCTCAGAGATCATCAACAACAATAGTAACAACCTGCGTGTCCTGTTTGCTACAGTGAACAGATTAACAAACCCTCCAGCTTCATTTCCTCCAGAATTATTTTCCACCACTAAATGCAATGAGTTTGCATTGTTTTTCAATGACAAGGTTCAAGGCATTAAACATGCGATACAGTCCAAAGGGCATAAAACAACTCTGCAGCCACCTAGGAGACACTTGGTTGGTTTAAACCATTTTAAACCCATCAATGACAGAACAATTGAAAAAACTGTCTCCAGCCTGAGTTCATCCACCTGCTGCCTCAATGTTTTACCCACTAGATTTCTAAAATCAGTACTAAGCAGTTTGTTACCACAAATCACTGATATAGTCAATAATTCCATAGAGTCTGGAACATTTCCAAGGGCCTTAAAAACTGCTGTCATTAAGCCTCTCCTAAAGAAGAGCAGTCTTGATGCTACAGTGCTCAACAACTATCGGCCCATATCAAACCTGCCATTTTTAGGGAAAGTCATCGAAAGAGTTGTATATCAACAACTTAATGACTTTCTATTACTTAACAACTGCTTTGATCCTTTTCAGTCAGGATTCAGACCCCATCACAGCACTGAGACTGCACTTATCAAAGTCACAAATGACATCTGTCTGAGCACTGACGCAGGCAAAGTCTCCATCTTAGTTCTGTTGGACTTGAGTGCTGCGTTTGATACAGTGACCATGAAATCCTGACACAAAGATTAGAGGAATGGATAGGTATCACTGAAACTGCCCTTAAATGGTTTCAGTCCTATCTTGAAGGCAGGAAGTACTTTGTTTCGGTTGGTAACTGTGTATCAGACCAAATGGCCCTGAAATGTTGGGTTCCACAGGGGTCTATCTTGGGACCTCTATTATTCAATCTCTACATGCTTCCTTTAGGCCAGTTAATACGCAGCTGTGGAGTATCCTACCATAATTATGCAGATGACACTCAGATTTACATTTCACTCACAGCAGGTGAAAACGGACCAATCCATTCACTGTGTCACTGCATCGAACAGATTGATGTGTGGATGCAAAATAATTTTCTCCAAATGAACAGAAACAAAACTGAACTAATCATCTTTGGGCCACAGAAACAAAGAGAAAGTGTCAGCAGTCACCTTGAGTCTCTTTCTCTAAAATGTAAAAATCAGGTTAGAAATCTAGGGGTCATCATGGACTGAATTTACACAGTCACATTAAGTCATATACATCATCTGCATTTTATCACCTTAAAAACATTTCCAGAGTCAAAGGGATGATCTCTCAACCAGACTTAGAGAAACTTATCCATGCTTTTATCTCCAGCAGATTAGATTACTGTAACGGCCTGCTCACTGGTCTCTCAAAACGAGGGTTAAGACAGCTGCAGCTTATTCAGAACGCGGCTGCTCGGGTTCTAACCAAAACCAGAAAGTACAACCACATTACGCCAGTTTTAAAATCTCTGCACTGGCTTCCTGTTGCTCAGAGAATAGACTTTAAAACAGCACTGCTGGTTTACAAGTCTCTAAATGGTTTAGCACCAGAATATATCTCTGACATGCTAGTTGCTTATAAACCTCCTCGGACTCTGAGAACATCTGGGCCAGGCCTTCTGCTCGTGCTCAGAGTTAGAACTAAACAGGGTGAAGCAGCGTTTAAGTTTCATGCAGCAAAAATCTGGAAAAGCCTCCCAGATGAAGTAAAACAACCCTCAACTTTAACAATGTTCAAGGGGAGGTTAAAAACCTTCCTCTTTAGCTCCGCCTACACATCTAAAGTGTTTTTTTCTTTTATTAAAATGTTTTTTCTTTTATCTGCACTCTTCTTTTTAAAATGTTTTTAATTTTTTCTTATGTTTCTTAATATAAATCTTGTAAATTGTCTTTTATTCCTGTAAAGCACAGACAGTTTCCCTGCTCTCCATCGATGCGGATATAAACTCGACCGCGACGATACCGAAAAAACGTCACCACAGGCGGTCCAGTAACAACAAAGCCTGACTCTGAAACCGAACCGGATTTCGAGTCTCAGTTAGAACAAGCACTTGACTTGGCTGATGCAATAAATACCGAGGAGGAACACGACCTGGTGCGTCAGGTCCTCCTCAAATATCGTACATCCTTTGTGAAGAACTCCTTGGATTGTGGTTTAACCCCCATCCATACAGTCCACATTCCAACAGCCGCAAATGCGCCTCCAGCTTATATCCGTTGTAGTAGTAATATGTAATAGGGTGATATTAATTTATGTAAATTAATATTAATTATTGTCTCGTTGAGGGCACCACCCAGAATCCACAGTTCTGGGAAACTGATTATATTTACAAAGTCTCAATTATTCTGAAGGAATAGAATTCTCTGTTTTCGAATATGTCTTATATAAACAGGAAAACACCAAATCAAAATCTTTAACGTTTTATGGGGTTTTATTAAAGATTACACAAAGTTAACAATGGTGGATAAAATGATGGGAACAGAACAAAAAGGGACAGTTCTTAACAGATAATGAGGGTAATGATTAACACAGAACAATAAACAATAACATTTACTGATTAGAACTTTGTGGAGGACAAGGAATGTTTTGACTGGTTAAACTCGGCTGGTGAGCTTAAGTACCGGACTATTAAAAAGGGGGGGTGAAAGGATATAGGTGAATTGATGGAAATAAATGGAGAATCTGACTGGACCTTTACTCAAGACAATGTACAGGTGTTTATAATGCGGCTTCTCTAGCTGGTTGTTACTCGGCGACAAGATGGTGGCACGGGTACGCTGATCTCAAAGGGCTGTGCCGCTCCGTGGCAGGTTAAAGCAGGCGTCCTGTTACTGTCTTTGAGTGTAAGGCAGGCCTTTACCCAGCGGGTGAGGTGAAAGTCTTTTAAACAAAAATTGATCACTGAAAAAGAGTCTTAGAAGCTGTTTGCTCAACTGCCTGGCTTCTGTGAGCGCTCGTTAGTTCAAGCAGAGTTCTTAGTTTTCACAAGAACTGTACAAAAATGTCTTCCGTCGCCTGGAGGTGACGTCAAAAGAGTGTTTTACAAAAATAATCAAAATGCGTAGGCTTGAAAAAGGAGAAATTCATGCGCGGTGTGTGCCACGTGGCTAGAAAAATGAAAAGCAAGCTAAGGCTCAGTTACAGGCTAGGACACGGTGTATTGTCCTGCAGACAAAAGAAAGTTCGAGGTGGACGAGAGAGAGGAACAAGAGGGTGCAAGAGCGCAACAAGAGATTTCCGGCGCACACAACTTTTTGTACTGGCCGAAAAGAGGCGTGTTTCACACGGCCTTGTAACAAAAAGTGTATGTGGCATTGGTTTAAGCTAAGTTTGTCAAAATGTTCCTTTTTTGGTCTCCACAAAGTAACAAAGTTTTAAACACATTTAAATCCACATCGCTTGTCAGCGTAGGATTCATACATAGAAAATACATCTTTAAGCGTATCATGCAGGCTGGAAGTGTGATAAAATAATTCATTTTATCTCATTTTAACTCAGCGCCTTGTAATGAACAGTATGAAGATTAACACATTTAACACAATATACTTAAAAACACACTTTTAATGGCATAAACACACAATTTTTCTCGATTACAAGGCAGAGTCGTTACTCTGCTTAACCAATAGAGGGCAGTGTTCGATCGTTCTAAAAGTCTCCCAGACTGGGACATGAAGGCATTCCTGTCTCAAGTCTGTGAGTTTTCCAATACACAAACCGTAATTCAAATAGTTATATCTGTCTGGATGGGAGTCAGAAAGTCTGGTTTGTTGGAGATAACACTTTGATCTGCTTCGGAATGGAACAAAACAAAGTAGTTAATTAGGGTCACTCCTGGTGTCCTGTCCTTAAGAAAAGCAACTGGACATCTGTTACGGTTTAGCAGATGTGTGTTACTCAGGTCTCCTTCAGTCAAACAAACACTTTCTGAGAGTCTGTAGAAGGAGTTTAAAGCATAAATTGTCAGTCTGTGACATTCCGTGAGGGTCACTAACTGGGGTCACTACAGTCCAGGAAGTGAGCTCATTCCTGGTACAAGGTCGCTACACCGTCAATACAAAATACCCCTGGTGTCTTATGAACCAATATAGGAAATCATAGATGACCTTTTGAACAAGGGCATCATCCTCCCATGTAACAGTACTTATTCGGCTCCTATCTGGCCAGTACTCAAGCCCAATGGCAAGTGGCGACTGATGATCGACTACCGTCAGCTGAACAAAAGCGTCCCACTGTCCAGGTGGCCAATGACTCAACTTGGCCAAGAACTGCCCAAGGTACAGGACGCCAAGTACTTCTCCACACTGGATATAGCTTCCGGCTTCTGGACCATTCCAGTAGATCCACAGGATCAACCCAAACTTGCCTTTACGTTTGCCAATCAGCAATATTCTTTTACCAGATGCCCATTCGGGTACTTGAATTCCCCAGCCGAATTTAACATTTTTCTGAATAAAGCATGCCCAGATGCCGCTAGCCGCGGAGCGCTCATCTATGTAGATGACATCCTAATGCGCACTGCGACATTCCATGCGCACATTGACGAGATTGATCACGACAATTCGTCGAGGATTATGCGGCATTGGCTAAACCACCAACCACCAAGCTGTGCGAAGCCAATTGCCTGGCTTACCCGGACCACACTAAAGTCTTCCACTTAGAGGTAGGCTTCTCAAGCCACAGCCTCAGTTCAGGCCTCTATCAGGTCCACAACACGGAGAAACGAGTAGTGGACCACGCCAGCAAAACTCTCTCCGGACCAGAGACTAAGTACACAGACTGCAAAAAAGCCATCCTAGCCACAGTTTGGGCTGTGAAACACTTTGCCCACTACTTAGGAGGCCAAAAGATGATTGTTAACACTAACCACCAACCGGTGACTTTCTTGACGAGTCAAAGACTCAGGGACGGCGTAGTGACCAACGCCCGTGTGGCATCTTGGCTCATGGCTCTCCAAAGCTTTGACGTGGAGATACGTTATGCCCAAAACCACAATTTGTGCACTATTTGGGCATGGAGCTTGCCGCATGCCAACAATGCGCAATTGATACGCCCACCACAGCCGTCCCACCAAACAAATACACCCCCACCGTACCAACACGCCACCACTACTTCGATGCGAACGTATGCCAAGACATGACCACCGCATATGTCGATCGATGCTCGTTCCACCATGAAGCTCTGGTTTGCGCCAGTGCAGTTGTAGTATGGCTGAATGACACTCCCTATGAGCCACAAAAATTCCAGTTAGGACCTCAATCCTCGCAATATGCTGAGATTGCAGCCGTCCTTATAACCCTCCAGTTGGCAGTGGCTAAGCAGATCAAACTGCTCGTGATTTGTACAGACTCAAATTACGCAAATAAAATTTTTTATTTAAACAAGCTTTTAGTTGATTGGGCTTTTTATGTTTTTAATATTTTGTGGTTTTAATTTTTATTATCATAGTTTTATTGTTCTTTTAGTGCACTTTGTAAAGCACTTTATGATTTATATCTGTGAAAGGTGCTATATAAATAAAATTTACTTACTATTTACTTACTTACTTACGCTCGCCTCAGTTTTTTATGCCACCTGCCATTATAGAAGAACAATGGTTTTCTCACATCCGCGAAGAAAACCATAAAACACCTATTCCTGGCATGCAACGGTCTGATTGAGGACCATGACATGCAGGTATACTGGAAGAAAGTCGGGGGCCACTCGTGGGCCCCTGGACCTGACAAAGATCTAAATGACCATGCAGACCTTATGGCGAAACAAGGGGCTCTTGATGGTACTCTCTGGCAATTCCAGCCCGAGCCCTTGTACAATCGACCCCTTCCCACCCATCCCACCCATTCTGTCTGTCTGGTCACCTGATCAAAGGCGACCGCAACCGACGCCTCGGTTCCGGCCTCAGCTGCCATGATGGCTGTTGCTCCGACTTTCGCCGATTCCGACCTCGTTGCCCTTCAATCAACAAACTGATCCTCCACCTCTTAGACCCAGCATCTCACTCCATTTTAGACACTGACACTTCCTCCGACGCATACCTTAAAAAGCTCTGGGCTGTTCGTGCCCGACTTCACCTGCATCATGGCTTGCTTGTCTGTCTCTGACACCCTTACTTCTCCTGCGTTCGTAGTGCCTCAGAGCCTAAGGGGGGTCATGCTAATGCAAGCACATGACGCTCCAGTAGCAGGCCACAGAGGTGTGCGGGCAACACTCTAGTCACTCCAACAAGTAGCTTACTGGCCACAAATGCAAATGGACATGGCAGAATATATCAAAGGCTGTTTGGTATGCTGCCGGCAAGACCACTCAACCGTGCACCCTTACAAAGAAGGGGCATCTTATTCCCGTGGTCGGACCTCCAAATCGACTGGATGGGACCCCTAACTAAATCAACAAGGGGCAATAAACACATCCTAATGGTCACCTGTGCCTTCACCAAATGGGTGGAAGGACTTCCAGCCCCAAACAACACGGCATAGACTACAGCCTTCCTACTCATGAACCACGTTTTCTCTAGGTTTGGCTTACCTTGTAAGGCCGATTCAGACCATGGTACTCACTTCACGGCTGTGGTGATGGGACAACTGTGGCAAACCATGGGCGTGAAAGCGAACTTTCATGTCAGCCACCACCCCCAGTCCTCAAGCCAAGTAGAAAGAGCAAACCGAACAGTGATCGACATTTTAAAGAAATACGTAGCGTCCAATCACCGAGCCTGGGACGTCAAACTGCCCTTGGTCCTGATGGCTATCAGAGCCACGCCGCACATGGCAACCGGAGCCTCCCTATTTGAGCTCATGACCGGCAGGCAGATGACGCTCCCCTTACACTTTACCAACCAGTACCAGCCTCTCCTGTACCAACCAGGAGAGGCTAACATTGCTACTGCCTACACCACACATCAATACATGACTGACCTCCAAGCACACCTCAGAACCACCTTCTGGTTGGTCTGGTCATCTAGGCAAAAGTGCAGAAGGACGGAAGGCCTATTATGACCAAAAGTCATCTGGGGATGAACTGCAGGTGGGAGACAAGGTGTGGTACTACATGTTTAGCCAACTCACCGGACAAACGAGCGGTGGTACAAACCGACTGATGCGGAAATTCCTCCCGCGTTGGGCGGGACCTGGTGTATCAGATAAAGATCACCAAAGGACGAAAGGAACCCACTCTCAAGTGGATACACCGCAACCAAATTAAGTTGCACAAAGCCCCCATGGGACCTACAGGGGATGTTCAGGCTCCCAAGTAGGCTCAACTAGATCCCTCAGCCCACAGCTAACCACTCACTACTAACCGCTAACTCAGTTCTCTTAACACTTTTCAGTCTTCATTGGTAACTGTGGGTAACTCAAAAACTATAATTGGTAACTCTGGTATTCACTGTCAATGAAACAATTCTCGTTGCAACCACCACTGTGGTTACCTTGCTTAACCTCGGGTTGTCCACAAGCGATTATTGTTAGCATTCCACTGTAAAAGACAAATCTCGCAGGGCGCAGATCAGCCAACAACAACAGCAATTCCAAACGGTAGGGAAAACGTGAAGGACACTAACAGTGAGGCCCTGAACAAAACCCTCCGCGCTATAGACTTACTTCTGACAATCTTCCAAATTGACTACGTACACACTCAAATGGTCACGTTGTTGATAAATGACGCTCAGAGACATCAGCTCCTCAGTGGACAGCCTAGCACTGAGAAGAAATATGTAGTGTGTTTGTTTTTTGTATGATCACATATAACCATTATGTGCCTCATATAATCACCATGTTTATCCTTGTCCCTAAATATGCAAAGTCCCTCCAAATTATGACCCACTAATGTGCTTCACCTTATTGTAAATGACTTAATAAATTTCAGATAATCAACTCGAGACCTCTCTCTTGTTTCTTTATTCCCATTAAGTCCTACCTTTAAGTGTTAAACTTAAACTATCTCCCTTTAGCCCCGGATATAGTACAACCCAAGTGAAGCAACCCCCTACACTTATACATACATGTGTTCTCTTTAAGCATGTCTACCTTAGCACATGTATTATAACGCCAAACTCTTTCTGTGTCTTAACGTGTGACTTGATCCCTGGTCACTAAGGATGGTCGACAAAAAGCGTGGAACCCTGCTTCGTGTCAAAAGGAGGGACTGTAGTGACATCAGTCAAGCCATCGTGAGTTACCCTCACGAAATGTCACGGATTAACGATTTATGCCTTAAACCCCTTTTACAGACCCTCAGAAAGTGTTTGTTTTACTCAAAGAGACTGAAGAAGACCTGATAAACATCCTGCCTTCTGAACCAAAAACAGATGGTCAGTGTTGTTTAACCAGGGACCGTCAACAGACATCATCAACATTTTGTTTTTACAGGCCCCAAAAAGCCATAAAAACGCAGAAATATGCGGACATTCTTGTTTTGATTAAAAGGAAAATGTTAAATTATTGTATTAACGTGTTCCTTACAAGGTTGCTCCATGACAGAGAACAAGAAGACTCCCTCTTATCTTATCTTATCATTCCCTACAGTTTCCAGTTGTATTTGTAATAAAATGAACGAATGTTGTTTATAACATAATATGTTTCATTTAATTAGGCCTTTTTCTGTAAACGCTATAAAGTATAAAATGTTGTATGCTTAGGAGTTGTGAAAACTAAAGGAAATATAACATTTGTGAACCCAGTGGAAAGTTTAGTATAGATTAAAACCCGTTTTCATTCCCAAACCAAGCCCTTTTTCAAACAAAGAGCACTTTGGAATATGCTCCCAGGTGGCGGTATAAGATTGGCCGCAGGCCAGAAGCCGCCCTCTCTTGTCCTCTTCTGTTCCACTTCTTTTCCTGCAGGACCTGCTTCGTCCTATCTTGTAACTTAGCATTAGCTTTTTTTTTATTTTCTCAAGCCACGTGGCATACACTCTGTGCCAAAACGTGATTTTTCTATCTAATCTACGCGTATTGATTATTTTTGATAAACTTTATTTTGACGTCACCTCTAGGCGACGGAAGACATTTTTGTAGGTTATTTTGTAAAGACTTCGTGCCTGCTAAAAGACGGAATTTTGACTGAACAAAATCTCACCGAAGCAAGTTTTAAGCCAAAGCAAGACAACTTCTCAGACTTTCCCAGTGACTCCAGAAAAGACCAAAGATTTGTTTTTATCTGTAAGCCTGATGCTCACAGCCAGATCAGCTGATGCCAGCGGCCTAAAGCCGCCCTGCGACCCCGCGTGGAGTGGTGTGCACGTGCAGACATCTTTACCGTGGTGGACTTCCAAAACCCCGGACAGGCAACGCCAGAGCGAGAAGTAACCCTTCGTGCTCTCGGACGACCGCCGAACTGGGCTAGAACCAGCCACTTACAAAGTAGCAGCCACGTGACACATGTGAAAGAACTTGGCGTGTTAACTGTTATAGGCTTAGTAACATCAGACCGTGAACATCACCTTCTATCTATCTAAAACCCCCGTCCGTAGCCCAATGATAATCTAGATCAGTCATTCCCAAACTGTGGTCCGCGGACCACTAGTGGTCCGTGAGGGTACTGCAGGTGGTCCGTGGAAAGGCAAAATAAAATAATATTTTACCTTCATTTTACCAGGAAATTCCCATAAAAAAAATTAAAAGAATATGTAGGCCTATATTGATATAACATTTGCATTAAATTGTCAAGTTGACAAAAAAAAGAGGGGGTGGGGGGATTGTGGAGAGACCTGTTATTTTAATTTCCGTTTGTTTTCCGTTTTTTTGCTCTCGTGTTTCTGAAATGTTTTTTTCAGAATGTTTTTTTCAGAAAAAGGTTTTGAAATGTTGACTATCCAAGTGTTCTTTTCCATTGCTATGGAAATAAGCCTGTTGTTCAAATTAACCTGATTATGCCCTCGGGCACATGAGTAAATAAATAAATTAAATATGTGGCAGCCGTTGTGTGCAGTAAACTTTCTTTTAACAAGCCTGTTGCACACTGATGTGATGACGAGTTATAGTAGTGCTAGTAAGCCTATTTAGAGGTGCGGATTAATTCAGGTAAGACTGTGTGTAGACATTTTATTATGTGTGTTATGAGGTGGTCCGCAAAATTTTTTGATTACAAACAGTGGTCCACACACACAAAAAGTTTGAAAAACCCTGATCTAGATTAAACACTACAAACTTTCCCTTTGGTTTCCCAAATCCTTTGTGAAGAATTGTTTATTGTTCTGTGTTAATTATTCTCATTGTTTCCCATAACTGCATTATTTTCATACCCCATTATTCATTATTATTATTATTATTATTAATGTGTATAACTTTGTTTAATAAAACCCCATAAAATTTCATATCTTTGTAATGGGTTTTACTTGTTTATATTAATATTTATACGAAAACAATAGAATTCTTCCCTTCAAAGTACAAGACTGTATTGTTTCATCAGAGACATAACTGTTTGTTCTCGAGACCGTTATGAAATAATAATTATTCGATTGAGAATGATGCCCTGCAATTAAATCTTAATAAGATAATATCAATCTGAAATATCATCACTACCTACTGCCAACATATTCGCTACACCAGTTTAACTTAGGTAAAGGTACTTCATTGAATGTAACATGCTGCTTCCCACTTTTGGTTACACCACACCATGTCTAAATTAGGAGAGGCACAGCATTACCCTGGGCTGTGTAGCAGATGACACAAGAGATAAGGCCTTGGTTTATCTGTCTGTGCCTTGTAAAAACCTGACATTATAAGCGACTCCTTGCCTGTGGCTCAGAGAAGGAAGAAGTCAAGGCCCTGCAACACATTCTGCTGCAGAACCTGGAGATATGCAGTGATGTCCTTGGCCTGTGACTGTGGAACGTGTTAAGTGGCTTCCTGTTTCCTACTTGAGTCTCATACCATTATACACACTTCATCTACTATATTTATAGTGTGTCACATGGCTTTTCACTGTGGTACAACAGCCCCCTCTTGTGGTGAATGTTGGGATAGCACCTATTCTCATGTTTACCTATAAATGTTTGTAATCTTATAAACATTTAGGGGGATAGAAGTTTTCTATCATAGTGGTTTAAGAGTTTAAACTTAAATATATTTGCAGCAGTATGGCATAAATTTGTTTAAACTAGATGTAACAGTGCACATGAGCCACTGTGTTTGTGGGCACCATTATTTAAGATCTAATTAACTAAAACAACAAAAGACCAGTTATTTAATTTTAGAATTAAGTGGTCAAAATGAATAATATTATATTGCAGTGACAGAGGTTTTTCTGCAGAGGGCAGCAGACTCCTTTTGAGCAAGTCAATAGGGGTAATCCTTTAAGCCTGTTCGCGTTGATGGTGACACAGGCAGATTGCATTAGCACCGTCTTATGGGTGGCACTGTCAGTGTGGTGTGTATGCAGTTACACGTACGACTTGTTTGTAGGGCCTTTACGAATGCTTACGAGCACTTAATTAGTGGCTAAAGATATAAAGCTTATTAACAAAAACATGTAATTGTTTGGCTTTGTACGTTGCAATTACATGTAATAATTATATATTATTGGCGGATCGCTGTTGTTCAAAGGCCAAACCCAGGGGATGGTACATGTTGTTCAGTAAGCTGGAAACAGTTCTGCTGATGATGTTAAAGACGTATCTGGTATGGCTCTTTAATATACAGTTGAATATAAACTGTAACCACAATGACATGTGCGAACGCTCTTTGGATATCCTATAGCAGGTGTTTTCAACTAAAATCAGTCAAGATCTGCTGTGACGCATGGCTGATTTGACATCTTCCACTTGACGCAAGTGTGCACGAGTTGCCATGCATCTGATGCCGTCACCACCAGGCCTAGACCAAGCCGCGCCCAGGACTGCCTCTCCCAAAAACACCCGTCACACCCGGCGAGCCCATAATCTCCTTGCCCAAGAGCACATGGGCCTCAACATGGCTGCACAAATAAGACCAGCAAAAATGAGAGCTACCACCCACTGCAGCCCATAAGAGTGCCAAGAGCAGCGGCAATAAAACCGGCATGCAACGTGCGCCAAGCTAGATGACAAGACTCTGGCTCCCATTCAAAACCAAATTGGTAACAGAGCCAGCAGGCACGTCCATGAGATAAGTGGACATGGACCAAGAGCCAAGCATATGTCCTCCACGCCCCTACACAGGGCCACCGATGTGGAGATCCCCCAGGTCGAGTGTGTCCTGACCACCATTAAGAGGAGGGCAATCTTGAGCTTTGTAGGCCGCCGCACACCCTGGCCCCAAAGCACACAAATAAAAAATGGTCCAAAGCACAAAAGCTTGCTGAGAGCTCCACGTAGCAGTTTAAGGCCCTGAACGCGCACAGCATATGTAGCCGTGCACCCGCTGCCAACACGCCTGGAGGGGCAATGAGAGCGCTAATCCTAATCACCCTACATAGGGATGTTGAGGTTATAACTTTTGGCTAGAAGGCCGAGTTGGGCCAAAGTCCACTCCCAAATTGAGTTTCCCAGGGTACATAACACACCCTTAGGGAGGCCAGATGTGTGTTCACCCAAAGCAAGATATCTGCCGCCTTACGGTGAAGGGAGGACCTGGTCCCTCCCTGTCTGTTCAGATAGGCCACAACCATTGCGTCGTCCAAACTGACAGTCATGTGTTTCATGGTTAATCCGGTTAATCCAGTACGAGAAGAGCCTGCATCATCACAAAGACTATTTCTGTCTTCACTTCCCGTAGCCCAGGCCAGCTGGGACCGGACAGCGGGAGGGGACGAGTGGTGTCAGAGAGACCAAACCCACAAAAGCAGTGAGGCACTCGGTCTCCTTCCTGCTGTAGATCCACGCTTGAATGCTGCAAGGTTTTGTTTGTTCATCAATCCATCACTAACTTGTGTAAATGAATGTCTATATACCTGCTGTTATTCATGAAATCCATGTTATATGTAAAAATAGCCCAAAATCTAAATAGACAGTGCGAGGTGACAGGCAAGACATAGCTAAATGGCAGTGAAAAGACAAAATGTAAGATAAGACATGCAAGAATTTGGGTCTGACGCTGGTTTACATTGTCAACATAAAAGTAATGGCTGCTAGAAATTTAGAAAAAGTGCCTATTCCAGCGTTGGGTATTGGCAAATCATTCATTCATTGTTTAAGGAGGCAGAGATACATGCAGTATGTGATCAGTTGGTAAGGTATTTTGAAGTGGTAAATTACTATTTTAATTAAATAAAAACATAAAAGGTTGATATTGTTTTCAGGATTGTGACCAAAGACAATTTTAGTTTATGCAGCATTAAATAAAATTCTACATCACCTTTTAAAGTTATTATAGGGATTTATATTATTAGTATATATAAAAAAAAAAACTTTGTCCTTCACCCTCCGCGCGTGGTCTCATCCTTCGAGCTCGGGTCCTCTACCAGAGGCCTGGGAGCTTGAGGGTTCTGCGCAGTATCTTTGCTGTTTCTAGTACTGCACTTTTCTGGACCGAGATGTCTGGTGTTCTTCCAGGGATCTGCTGTAGCCACTCTTCCAGTTTGGGGGTTACTGCCCCGAGTGCTCCGATGACCACAGGCACCACTGTCGCCTTCACCTTCCAAGCCTTTTCCAGCTCTTCTCTGAGCCCTTGGTATTTCTCTAGTTTCTCATGTTCCTTTTTCCTGATGTTGCAATCACTTGGTATTGCAACGCCAACCACAACGGCCTTCTTCTGCTGTTTGTCCACCACCACAATGTCTGGTTGGTTCGCCATTACCATTCTGTCAGTCTGAATCTGGAAGTCCCACAGGATCTTGGCTCGGTCATTCTCTACCACCTTTGGAGGTGTTTCCCACTTTGACCTCGGGTTTCCAGTCCATACTCCGTACAGATGTTCCTGTACACTATGCCAGCCACTTGGTTATGGCGCTCCATGTATGCTTTCCTGCCAGCATCTTACACCCTGCAGTTAAGTGTTGGATTGTCTCAGGGGCCTGTTTGCACAGCCTACACCTTGGGTCTTGTCTGGTGTGGTAGATTTGGGCCTCTATTGCTCTGGTGTTCAGGGCCTGCTCCTGTGCAGCCATGATGAGTGCCTCTGTGCTGTCCTTCAGTCCGGCCCGCTTCTAGCCATTGGTAGGATTTTTGATATCAGCCACTTCAGTTATGTTCCGTGGTACATCCCATGTAGGGTTTGTCCTCCCATGATGGTCCCTCCTCCAGCTCCTCTTCCTCTGTTCCATTGCCTGAGACATTCACTGAGCACGTCATCTGTTGGGGCCTTATCTTTGATGTACTTGTGGATCTTGGATGTTTCATTCTGGATAGTGGCTCTCACACTCACTCGTCCACGGCCGCCTTCTTTACGGCTAGCGTACAGTCTCAGGGTACTGGATTTGGGGTGGAACCCTCCATGCATGGTGAGGAGCTTTCGTGTCTTAACGTCTGTGGTCTGTATCTCTTCCTTTGGCCTTCCTTTATCCTTTGGCCACCTTGGATTATTCCCGCAGGGTATCTGATCACTGGCAGGGCGTAGCTGTTTATTGCCCGTGCCTTGTTCTTGCCATTGAGCTGACTTCTTAGGACTTGCCTTACTCGTTGGAGGTATTTGGCAGTTGCTGTTTTCCTTGTTACCTCTTCAAGGTTGCCATTTGCCTGTGGTATTCCAAGGTACTTGTAACCATCCTCAATGTCTGCTATTGTTCCTTCTGGGAGTGAGACCCCTTCTGTGTGGACTACCTTCCCTCTCTTCGTCACCATTCGACTACACTTCTCAAGCCCGAATGACATCCCAATGTCAGAGCTGTAGATCCTGGTGGTGTGGATCAGTGAGTCGATGTCCCGCTCACTCTTAGCGTATAGCTTGATGTCATCCATGTAGAGGAGGTGACTGATGGTGGCCCCATTCCTGAGTCGGTATCCATAGCCAGTCTTGTTGATTATTTGGCTGAGGGGGTTCAGGGCTATGCAGAACAGCAGTGGGGATAGAGCATCTCCTTGGTATATGCCACATTTGATGGATACTTGTGCAAGTGGCTTGCCATTGGCCTCAAGGGTTTTTTTCCACAGCCTCATTGAGTTTGCAATTAAGTCTCTTAGAGTCCTGTTGATGTTGTACATCTCCAAGCATTCAGTGATCCATGTGTGTGGCATTGAGTAATATGCTTTCTTGTAATCAATCCAGGCAGTGCACAGGTTTTTGTGTCGGGTTCTGCAGTCTTGGGTGACTGTTCTGTCAACCAGGAGTTGGTGTTTAGCTCCTCTGGTTTCTTTGCCGATGCCCTTCTGTGCTTTGCTCATGTATTGATCCATGTGCCCACTTATCTTAGCCGCAATGATGCCTGACATGAGCTTCCATGTTGTGGAGAGACAGGTTATTGGCCGATAGTTGGATGGGACTGTACCCTTTGTGGGATCCTTCAGGATCAGGATTGTACGCCTTCGTAAGCCATTCAGGGTGTCCCATCCCTTAGCAGCTGGTTCATTTGTGCTGCAAGGCGCTCGTGGAGTGCAGTGAGCTTCTTTAGCCAGTAGGTGTGGATCCTGTCAGGGCCCGGTGCTGTCCAGTTTTTCATACCTGAGAGTCTTTCTTGGATGTCTGCCGCTGTGATGGTAACTGGATTCTGTTCAGGGAGGTTTCTGTGGTCCTCTTTCAGAGCCACCAGCCATTGTGCATCGCTGTTGTGTGATGCCTCCCTCTCCCATATACTTTTCCAGTATTGTTCAGTTTCTAGCCTTGGAGGGTCTGCTCTACTGTTATTACCCTGCCATTGAGCGTACACTTTTGCAGGTTGAGTTGCGAACAGCCGGTTTATTCTTCTGGCTTCGTTTTCTCTTGTGTACCTCGTTAGGCGGCTGGCCAAGGCTTGGAGCCACATACATTCACATGAGTGAATGTATGTGGTGATGGTCGGAGAGGCCGTAGGCGCAAAATGGCTGCCACGTCTCTGTCAGTCTGCCCCAGGGCATCTGTGGCTACAGTTGTAGCTTACCATCACCAGTGTGACTGTGCATGAATGAATAATGGATGGACTGTAAGCGCTTTGAGTCCCTTGGTCCCTCGGGAGAAAAGCGCAATATAAATCCAAGCCATTATTATTATTATTATAAATTGTCAAAATAACATCTCCCATTTCACACTGATGGCCCTTTAAAACAATGGAGGTGAGGTGATTGTATCTTTAACAATGTTAGTGCATAAGCAGCTGTGTGGCAAGCAGCTGCTACTTTTCCCAGGCAGCCATTTGCCACATTACTCTACCTACTCTACTCTACCTACCTACCCTACCTGTATGTACATAATTATTTATCCTTATGTCAAATTACATCTGTACATCTGTAAATGAATGATTCATATGCTCCCATCATAATCTTTTGGTGGAGGCGCAGCATTGAAAAGCTTTCAATTTGACAACTTATGTAACTTATGTAATGATTTATATTGTTGTGATCTATGTTGCTTCTGAATGTGATCAATGTCATATCAGTTCTACTCTAGTAAGTTGGCTGCTGTGTAATTCTCTGTTCTCTACCCAGTCACTGGCAGCACACACATTTTATTGCCGTCTGTCAAAACTTGGCTGTATGTTTGTGAAGGGCTTCAAACTGAAATATTAGACGTTAATTAATAATGCTACCACAGATAGGAAAAAGTGAAACTTGAGTCTCTTGAGCTTGAGATTTATGGGGCGTTTACACAAGAATGCTGGAAATCAAATCATCATGCTGTCATTCTGTCGCCGATTCGCGCTAAACTGGTTTAAGCAAAACACTTTGTCACGTAAACGGTCTCTTAAAAAGCTGATGTACTGAAGCGTATTACTCTGGGGCCACAGACTACCAGTCAAAAGTTTAGATACACCTTCTCATTTACTGGGTTTTCTTCATTTCTATTTCATTTCTATTTCATTCATGACTATTTACGTTGTAGATTCTCACTGAAGGCATCAAAACTATGAATGAACACATGTTGTCAGGGTTCATTTGTGGAATTTCTTGCCTTCTTAAATTGGTTGGGAGCATCAGTTGTGTTGTGCAGAAGTCAGGTTGGTTCACTGCTGACAGCCCTATTTGACAATTGTTAGAAATTATATTATGGCAAGAAGCTATCAGCTAAGTAAAGAGAAATGAGAGTCCATCATTAACTGAAAAAGTGAAGGTCAGTCAGTCTGGAAAACTGCAGAAACTGTAATGTGTTGGACCGCAGAGTGAAGGCAAAACAGCCAATAAATGCTCAGCACCTCTGGGAACTCCTTCAAAACTGTTAGAAAACCATTCCAGGTAACTACCTCATGAAGTTGAATGAGAATGCTAAACAATTGGAAAGCTGTCATCAAAGCTAAAGGTGGCTACTTTGAAGATTCAAAAATTTGAAACACATTCTGTTTTTTTGAACACTTTTTGTACTATATAATTCTATATGTGTTTCTTCATGTTGTTTTCAGTATAAATCTACAATGTAGAAGTAATAAACAAAAAAAAAAAATCAAATGAGAGGGTGTGTCTAAACTTTTGACTGGTAGTGTAAATGAATAAAAAATAATAGTTATTATTAGTTATTATTATTATTATTATTATTATTATTATTATTATTATTATTATTATTATTATTATTATTATTATTTCTTCCTCTTTCAAGGCATATCTGATTTTGTAAAAGTAAAAGGTCTAAGGTAATGGTCTTGTCTCTGTGTTGCATTCAAATATAGATAACCCAGTTTCCTAGTGTTGTGAAATGACTGCAGCTTAAGGTAGAGGTCAGATATTATCAGCGTGTTTTATAGCTTAGCACAAAGGCCGACTAAATAAAGTCAGTTATAAAGTATATATGAGCCATGCTGTCCTGTTGTTTTCTCCTCATTTAACTTTTTTTTTTTTCTTGTTAATATCTTACTCTAAAAATGTCTGTGGCTGTGCAGAAAACGCATGGCTGCCCAGAGGTGTGAAATTGGGTGACACTGTTGTCCTCATGTTACCTCCTGACGCACTTACAACACTCACATGCACAGATAACCCTCCACACATATAGCCATGTGACCCACTGACCAGCAGAGCGTGAACCTAAACTTTTGTTGTATCGTTTAACTGTGGCGCAGTTTATTTGACCAACATGTAGATATTAAATCTATTTTAATGTAGACATTATGCATACTATATTTTGTAAATGCTTTAATATTGCAAAAGAAAATAGCACCGTAACAGTACCATCCAGAATACACCGTAGTAGAATTTAGGCCTAAACATTTAATTCATTACATTAATATTTTACTACACTTAGTATTACTATTTCTCTTACTAATATATTTTACTTCATTTTATTCTTTTATCATTTTAAGTCAGCCTAACTTTCTATTACATTTACTCCAGACATGAAAGGGTCAATGTTTGTCACAGAAAAGTACAGCAAGCAGCCAGTGTTATACAGTATATCAGATTTTTGACTTGTTTAAATGAGATTCATGCTATAAACTGCGAGAAACACCACTGGACTACACTAGAAAACATGGGATTAATGAGCAAATGGTCCAAAATTGGGATAAAAAATCGGGCTTCTCCTGGTACAAGGTGAACAATGTACAATGTGAGTTAAGGCCAACTACACAGAACAATGTTCACACAGCCTGCATTTAATGGAATCACTTATTAAAGTTATTAAAGTCACAGGAGCATGAACAGGTGCATTTGAAGCGACTGGAGCACCCAAACCCACACACACACACACACACACACACAATTGCCAAACAAAGTTCTTCACAAACAGTTTGATTTTATTAAAACAACATAAGTGGTAATTGCAATTTAAACAGCAAACACATTTTTTAAGGTGCACAATTTCCACCTCCAACATTGCCAAAGGACAATGAACACCATTCTGGACAAAATGAGTATAGTTTATCAGAACTTACATAAATATAGGCCTACACTATATTAACATGACAAAAATATATACAATCTGATATATAAAAAGTAACAAAAGCAGAGAGCAACAATATTATCAGCAACAAAAGAATATTAAGAATATTAATAAATAAAATATAGAATAAATATTCTAAATAACACAAATTCTTCATCACACAAATGTAAAAACACTAAAGAGGGCATAGGCCCAGAACAGAAAACAAACTAAACAGAAAACAAACTAAAACCTGACCTTTCTTGCCTTCCTTGATGCAAAATCATCAATGACGTCATCGTATGCAATCTGCTCCCCTATTAAGTGATTGATACTGATGACGGCAAGTCCAGTGAGCCGATCCTGGGACATGGTGGACCTCAGGTATGACTTGATCAACTTCTGTTTTGAAAAGCTCCTCTCTGCTTGAGCCACAGTGGCTGGCAGAGTCAATCCTGAGAGCAGTCCAAAAGTTGGGGTAGATCTCCGATAGATCCTTATCATCCATAAAAGTGATAAGCTCAAGGAGGCTCATGGTCTTTGATGGCAGGTCAGGGAAGTTCTTAATTTTCTGCACAAGCTCTTTACTGTCCAAATCAGAGTGCCCCTTAAAGTGCAGTGTGGTGGCAAGTGCCTCACATTGATCTGTCAGCTCCACGTCTGCAAGACTTTTGGTCAAAACTCCGAATTTTTTTCCCACATTTTCCAATGTGGAAAATCTCTCTTTTATGGCTGGCGTCGCTGCATCAACGACAACATTGAAGAATTCAACCTCCAACTTCCTAAGTGCATCACTGAAAGGCTCATCATGTGATTCATATGAGAAGTGGCGCTTTGTGGACCTCAGCCTCACCTTTTTTGTTTTAATACAGCCTCCACATTCATATCTTCACAAATCTCTTTGGCCGCCATCTGTGCAGTCACAAAGCCAGTTGCCCTGTAGCTCTGGAGATCTCGCTCAGTCTTCTTCAAAAGACTCACGGCTAGGTCCACATGCATGTTAGGAGACTGCATGAGTTTGCTGGCATGCTGTATTGCAGATAGCATGTCATACCAAACAACCGTGCAGATGCTGAAGCGGTGCGACCACACCTCCTCAGACAAAGACTGGGCCTCAGCCTTTATAGCAGGGTCTTTGGTGTGGTCTCTCACCTCAATTAAAGCCTCTCTCACGGCAGCTCCCTGGTACCTCATGGGCTCGATGTTCTTGACCTTGCTCTCCCACCTTGTTTCTGCCCACATCTTTAAGGTGATGCTCACATGGTTCTTTAGTATGGCCCATCTTTGGGTGGAGGCTGAAAATAATAACCAAAGTAACTTAAAGCATCAACAGATCCCTTAGCAGCATCACACACAACTAAATTCAATGAATGTGCCCCACATGGCACAAACCGAGCTCGGGGATTCTTTTCTAAGAGTCTGGCTTGAACTCCCTTATTCCTGCCTTACATGTTTGCCCCGTTGTCATAAGACTGTCCTCTGCAGTCTTCAAAAGGAATTTCCAACTCCTCAAGTCTCGTCAGGATCATGGATTCCAAGTGCTGGCCTGTGCCTCCAAAAATCCCATAAAATGTTCCCTTATGTGGGGCTTCTCCATCAGTGACACCACTCTAATGACCACTGACAACTGTTCTGTGTGGCTTATATCTGGGGTGCAATCCAAAATTATTGAAAAAAACTTTGCCTGCTTGATGTCATCCACTATCGCAGATATGACTTTGCTGCTCAACAAATCAATCAGCTCATTCTGCACATGATGGCCTAGGTAGCTGTTATGACTTGCTGTTCCTCTTTCGACACGGTTAAGGTGATCTTTCATGATGGGATCAAACCTGACCATAAGTTCGACCTCTTTGAGGAAGTTCCCATTTGATGGTGTGAACATTGTTTCTGTTTGTCCCCTTAAAGCCAAATTTCGAATGGCCAGTGACTGCACGATAGCAGTGAGATGTGTCAGCACTGCTCTCCATCTCGCCCTTTCAGCCTCCAGAAGTGCCATCTCCTGCTTATCAATAGTTGTCCCACTTTTTAACCTCACTGACAGTTCCTTCCATGCTGTCATGCAATTGAGGTGTTCTGTACTGTTTTCATGTGATGTGAGATAATTGCTTGCATGTTTCCAATTTGCCATTCCTGCACTTGTTAAATTGATGTTCCTCTTAGAAAACAATTTGTAGCAGAAGCAAAAGAGGCTGTTGTTCTTAATTGAACTTCTTGCCATCTTTTCACCACTTACTAATGTCTTCTTAAAATATTGGTGGTGGCAACTTCTCCCATCACTCTCATTCCTACGGAAAACGAAGCCTGGTGGCACATTACTTGGTTCTCTGCGAACCAGCTCAGTCCGAATCCTGTCAGTCAGATGTGAGGGCCAGTTAGCAGGGTCGGTTGACAGAGGCTCATCCTCACCAGTGGGGCTCAGTGGGGGTTCAGCTCCAGGCATTTCTATCAGACAGCATATTGGCATATTACTCAAAACACATAGCAGTGAAAAAACATAGTCCTATTCATAAATTATCAGAAAATTATATTAATATATTAACATATAATATTAAAATTACATTTAATTGCAGTTTTCCAGTTGTCTTGTAGCCTACACACACACACACACACAAACACACACACACACGATATGCACACCTGAAAGCTCATACTGGGGAGAAGTAGAGGCAAAGAGGTCTTCATCCTCAATATCAGATATTTGTGGAGACATGTGTAGCGGAGGAGGTGGTTGGCTCATCCTGAAGGGTCGAGACCATTCCAGAAGAGGCCTGTGGGGAGGTGGTTGGCTCATCCTGACCAGTGGCAGAGGATGCTAATTGAATTTGAATCAAAAGACCATAGGATAATGTTTTATAAAGCTAAAACTGCCTGGGGTAAAATTGACTCAAAACATAATAGAAGGGTTACATAAACATGCTCGTACACACTAAATGTATGTCATTACACGCTATATCCTCCTAGACCCGGAAAAAAACATTTATTTATTTTATTATTTTCGTTTTTTCCCCCAATGTCATCACATTGTTTAGAGCATAGAAACAAATGGTAAAGAAAATTTATATTTTATTCATGTTATGCTATGGTCACTGGGACTCAGTTGTTTAAAAAATAAAATGACTTTAAATTATATGTATAGGCAAAAACAATGGGATTTTATTTTTTAATCACCAAAATCTTTTTGGGTTTCAGGATATTAATTTGTATATTAATCTAACTTTCATGAAAGAACTATTAGCTCTTTAGTTACTGCCTCAAATTCTATGCATGACACACTTTTAGTTATGACTTGTAAAACTATACTTAGGAAACTATACTTAGCACACTGTGTAGCAAATACATAGCAAATGTTCGTCTTTAACCTAAAGATTTGAAAATGCCGTTGGTTATTTACAGAGCCTAATGTTAAACCAACAGATGGAAATGATAACTGAACTTGTAACAGTTTTATTGCAAAGTACAATATTATAAATTAGATCTTGTGAGTGAGTTGAAACCAAATTATTGTTGTATAAGCATAGAAAGCATCGTTAGCAAAAAGGCTAACAAAGAGTTATACCCACCACCACTAAACATTAGCCCTTCATTTATGAAATGGATACTGTAATCATACAGAGAGAGAGAACATAGTTACATACCTTTATCTTTTGCTTGTTTATCCTCTTTTTCTTTTCTTTTTTTTTTTTCGAAATTGGGCACCTGATGGCTTTGACGTTTATTTGGCACGCCCCACTCAACAATCAACAGATTTCCCATCCCCCCAACTGTCACTCACGACCCGAAGTCAAGACTAAACCAATTCACCTTGATGACCGCATAATTGTTTTGTATTACCTAGTTTCATTTGCAGGAACTATAGGCCTGTATTATAACATTATGAATGAAATGTGCGTTATTTGGAAGAAAGTCGAGGTGTGTGACTGACTTTAGCCTATTATTATTAATTATATTATTAGTGTGGATCCCTTGCTATATTTTTTACCTGTTCTGCTCCATTGACTTTGAGCTAGTTCAGCTACAAACTTAATTTTCTTAAATTCCAGTCGGACTTGTTTCCTATGGTGTAAAAAAAATTAACACAACATTGCAAAACAAAAACACAGTTTGTACATTAAAACAGTTTATGGTGGGAATGCTGATCCAATACTTGTATCTAATGCTGGGCCCACAAAAGACACAAAAGCTTATCTGATAATGTGGCTGCTGCCGATCTTCTTCATAATAGTTCTCTGTTTAGACAAAGCTCTGAAACACAAATGAGAGAGTCAGTGATGTTAAAGCATTTCAGACTTCCAGGTACAGCGTGGAAGCTATGCTGCTACTACAACAGCCCAAGACAATAGGACAGTATTGTCTTTTGCTTCAGCACAGGGAGACAATAAATACTGCTCAGAAGTTTGCAAAACATTAGCAAAATCAATGCCTTTTCTAATGCAGCTGCCGATAAAAGTAATCTAGTGTTAAACATAAAGCATGGCCATACTCAAGTTCATGTTTGTTCATTTAAAAGGTGCACAGAGTGTTTGATAAATTTAGTTTATTCATTTGGTGGCAGTGTGTTAGTAACATTTGTTTTGAGATCATTAGTTGTGTCAGTTAATTTTCCCCTAAGAAAAAAATTAAGTATACTGTATCTTCCACCAAGAAATCCATATTTGTCACACAAAAAAAAACAGCATAAATGCAACAGAATATTTAGTTTTAAGCAAATTGCTGTTCATCTTTATTTAATATTTTAATAATAATACCTAACAAATTAGTGATTTAAGGCCTGTATTTCTGTGGCGTTTTCTTTTACAAGGTAACAAACTAATATTGATGTCCTTTTTCTTTTTTTCCAGGATTATAGGTTGTTGTGGTAACCTTGGTATTGGTTCAGCATCAGGTGCTGGCAGCTCAATAAAGCACTCAGAATTGTGACATGAGTACATATTTAATCTCTGTCATCTGAGTCCCATTGATGTGCAACAGTTGGACAGTTTGGACTCAGTACGTTGGTGTCCTCAGCTCAACTATCAAAACAACAGTTATAAAAGTGTTTGTTTATGAAACTGACCAGATTTGACTTTATCTTTTCAGTGTTTATGACTATTAGCTGTAGTTGTAGACTGTACTTGTAGTAAATACTTGTAGATACATGTATCTATTTCAGTCACAGAACGTAATTTTATTGGGGGCTAAAATTAAAGTTGGCAGCATTCTGATGTGTCTCTAAATAGTGGGCAATCCACTTGATCATCTGACCACTACCAGCAGACAGGTTTAGCATATACAGCTTTGTTATTGCTTTATATTTATATATAAAATTATATTTATATTCTTCATACAACATAATAATAATTTAACAAGGTTTGGTGACGCTTGATTTGACACTACACTTGATATACTGTATTGTATCTACCTCTTTGTAATAGCACACAATGGAATTATGTGTACTTACATATTGTAGGTATTACACTGTGTATAACACTGTGTTACATTGTAGGTAGATACAATGTGCCAAGATTTACAAATCCTTACAAAAAGTCTTCTTTTATTGCTCTTATTGTCTCAGTTCTGTATTTTTTTACAGGAATGACAGGACTGACTGAGGCAAACTGAGGCTAGGGGCAGCAGTTGTTCATGACTTCATCTGGTAATCATAAAACTGGTTTGCACACAGTGCTTTAAAAACTATACTTTTTAAGCCTATTCACACTGTGTAATTTTGGCCATAGCTGAGTTGTTAATGAGCTTTGGCAAAGAACCCTTGAGTTAATAACCTCAAAAAAGCTAATTTGAGTCAGGTTTTAGCACACCTTGAGTCTCGTTAAGATAATACGTTTTGAGGTGTGGACTACAGCTTGTTTGACTGATAAAAACCCTTCAAACTTTTGGAGTTTGCTCTGCACAAGAAGAACACGCTTATGTGAGCCATGCCTAGATAAAACCACTTTTAGAGGAGCTACGATCAAGAATTGTTGCTTTACATAAAGCTGGAAAGTGTTACAGAGTATTTTTTAAAGACTTCACCCGTTTACAGTTAGGAAAACAATCTACAAATGGAGACACTTTGGGATTGGTGCTACTCTACCAAGAAGTGGGCGCCCAGTCAAAATGACACCGAGGGCACAACAAAGACTCAGGATTATGTTTACGTCAACGTAGCACTTCCTGTAGCCATTTCAAAATAAATGCTGTATCATTTTAGAGCGGCAGCAAGCACTTTATTTTGGCAGAGTGTTAGAGCTGCACAGACCTGAACTCACTAAAAACAGTTCACCACTACAGCGGCTGATACACAGCAGTCTGTTGGAGTAGATAGACCTTGGCTGTACAAGTGGCTTATTTGCTTTTTGTTTTTCAGTAGTTCTTGAAAGTTTAAGCTATGTTCTGTGTATTATAGCCAACTCCTTCCCCAAAATACAAATGGATAAATACAAATGTGAATGTTTTATTTATTATATATTTTATTTATATTTTTGTTCATTTTTTATTGTTTAAAACCTTTGTTTTTAAACTGGCAAAATATAAATGTAAAAAAGCCATACTTATTTGGAACATTTCACATCCCTTTTGACAATAAAACACTTAAAAACAGGCAAAACTAACACTCAACAGGGCAACATGCTTTTGTGTTTACATATAAACAAGATGTAATCCCTTTGACCTTTTCCTTATTATAGCATTATAGTCCTTTTTATCTAACACCAAGAGAGATAAACTAAATAAAATGTATTTTACCATTTTAGGCTTATTTGGTGGTAGTAAGGTGGCCAACTCTAGAGAAAGAGAGAGTTAAAGTGAGATGAGGTGAGGCAGGGTGAAATAAGGTAACCACACAGCAGCAGACTTGTGTGACCACTTATCTAAGGTCAAGAGAAGCAGGTGGTGTTTTGGCTCATGTTAGCGGTTCTTGTAAAAGCCACATTACAGGGCTGAGCTGAACAGATCCACAAATCTGTTGAAAGCAACAGATTTGTGGATCCATAATAAGCTCCAGGGCTCCAATCTGTATTTATCCAGGCCCTTTTCCTGAGTGTAGCAACAATTTGGTGATGATGGAGATGTGACACTGATCACTGCAGCTGTCACTCATCTGTTTGATTTTCCTTTAAAAAAATACATTTACATTAACCACCATCAAAGACAGAAAAGAAAACGTCTGTCACAGTGCTATAATATAATACAACATATAATTTAATAACATATAATAATGACAGAACAATTGAAAAAATTGTCTACAATTTGAGTTTATCCACTTGCTGCCTCCATGTCCATGGAAACCTGTCACAAAGATTAGAGGAATGGATAGGTATCACTGGAACTGCCCTTAAATGGTTTCAGTCCTATTTTGAAGACAGGAAGTACTTTGTTTCAGTTGGTAACTGTGGCCCATGTCAGGGCAAAATGGCCCTGACATGTGGGGTTCCACAGGGGTCTATCTTGGGACCTCTATTATTCAATCTCTACAATCTCTGCTTCCTTCAGGCCAGTTAATACAAAGCTGTGACGTATCCTACCATATTTATGCAGATGATACTCAGATTTACATTTCACTCACAGCAGGTGAAAATGGACCAATCCATTCACTGTGTCACTGAACTAATCATCTTTGGGAACAGAAACAAAGAGAACGTGTCAGCAGTCACCTCAAGCCTCTTTCTCTAAAATCTAAAAAACAGGTTAGAAATCTAGGGGTCATCATGGACTCAGACTTGAATTTACACAGTCACATTAAGTCATATACATCATCTGCATTTTATCACCTTAAAAACATTTCCAGAGTCAAAGGGATGATCTCAAGAGACTTAGAGAAACTTATCCATGCTTTTATCTCCAGCAGATTAGAAATTCACCGGCCTACAGCTCACAATCTCTCAAATGGAGACACTTTGGGACTGGTGCTACTCTACCAGAAGTGGGCTGCTCAGTCAAAACCAGGAAGTACAACAAAGACTCAAGATTATGTTTAAAATCTCTGCACTGGCTTCCTGTTGCCATTTCAAGAATAGATGCCTTATCATTTTAGCACTGCTGGCAGCAAGTCTTTTAAATGATTTAGCACCAGAATATATCTCTGACATGCTAGTTGCTTATGAACCTTCTCGGACTCTGAGAACATCTGGGACAGGCCTTCTGCTCGTTTAGAACTAAACCTGGTGAAGTTTAAGTTTCATACAGCAAAAATCTGTTTGTTCAGGTTAAAACCTTCCTCTTTAGCTCCAATTACAAATTCATTGTTCTTTTAAAATGTTTAATTTTTCTTGTTTCTTAATCTAAATCTTGTAAATTGTATTTTATTCCTGTAAAACACCTTGAGTTACCCAGTATGAACTGTGCTATATAAATAAACTTGCCTTGCCTAGATATGTTCAGCCAGAGCCTTGAACTATAACAGAGCACTGAGAAAGTACATGTGTTTTACTGTACGTTTGTGTGGAGAGGATGTCACTGGAACAATGTTATGTAATGCAGTTAGCATTAGCATCAATTGATGCATTTACCATCAGCGTCAGCATCTGAAAGGTTTTTCAGTGAGAGCTTTGTTTCATTTATTTATTCTAAAGTAAACCCAGCATCTCTCCCCAGACAGTTCCTCTAGCTCCTTCACGGAATAACAATATGTTCCCACGTCAGCTGAGCAATGTGTACCCCTTTTACACTGACCAGGCTCTGGTTCAGTTCTGAAAATGTTGTTCACACCAGTTTGAGCGCAACCAACATTTCACAACCGTACATCATCAATAGAGGGCGCTGATCAAAGTATTTGAACAACAGCCTGCAACATGGTGCAAATCATAGACTACTGTAAGCTTTAGTACTTTTAAGTTTTATTTTTGTCCAACCATGTAACTATCAACTGCAGATGATCAGACAACAACAAGGATGTTTACGAAACAGACAAATTCTAAAGTAAGTAAGTAAAGTAAGAGTATAAAGTAACCAATTTTGTAACTAGTGCTATAAATTTAGTACGAGTGACAACAGTTTAATATATTTTTGACTCATCAACCACTTGGCAACCTCGTGTGAATATGCAGCAGTTTGTGCAGTTTTCCTTTTTTTTAATTATAATCAGAGCTTGTTAAAACAACAATTTGATGATGCTAAAAAAAAAACCAACACAACACAGTGGTTTGCAAACTCAAACAAACTATTATTTGGTCCAAAAAAGGTAATGTAAAAATGTTATTTTTGGTCAGTTCTTATTTAGGTTTGAAATCAAAACCACCACACCGGTTGGTCTGAAAGGGGTAACAGTCTCACTTTCATGTATTTAATTGTTTAATCAGCCTGGAAACAAAATTAACAATATTAATTTAGAATGATGAAACACAACCCCACTTTTTAACTCGGTTTAAGTCAACTGAGGTTTATTCAATTTAGCACTACTCTATGTTTAAATGAAACCATGTTGCTGCCAGTTTAACTTAGGTAGAAGTACTTCATTTAATGTAACACGCTGCTTCCCACCTTTGGTTACACCACACGATGTCTAAATTAAGAGAGCCACAGCATTACCCTGGGCTGTACAGCAGATAACACAAGAGACAAGGCCTTGGTTTATCTGTCTGTGCCTTGTAAAAACCTGACATTATAAGAGACTCCTTGCCTGTGGCTCAGAGAAGGAAGAGGTCAAGGCCCTGCAACACATTCTGCTGCAGAACCTGGAGATATGCAGTGATGTCCTTGGCCTGTGACTGTGGGACGTGTTAAGTGGCTTCCTGTTTCCTACTTGAGTCTCATACCATTATACACACTTCATCTACTATATTTATCACAAGTGTCACATGGCTTTTCACCTCTGTGGTACAACAGCCTCCTCTTGTGGCGAATGTTGGGTTGGCACCTATTCTCAAACTTTGTAATCTTTTTGAAAAAGGGGGATAGAAGTTTTTTATCATAATGATTTAAGAGTTAAATATATTTGTTCAAACTAGGTGTAAATTTAAGAGCTAATTAACTAAAACAACAAAAGACTATTTATTTCACTTTAGAATTAAGTGCTCAAAAATAATAATGTTTCATTGCAGTGACAGGTGTTTTTCCTGCAGAGGGCAGCAGACACCTTTAGTACAATAAACCTTTTGAGCAAGTCAATGGGGTAATCCTTTAAGCCTGTTTGTGTTGATGGTGACACAGGCAGATAACATTAGCATTGTCTTATGGGTGGCACTGTCAGTGTGGTGTGTATGCAGTTACATGTACAACTTGTTTGTAGGGCCTTTACGAGTGCTTACGAGCACTCAATAAAAAAGTGTTCTGTTGTTCAAAGGCCAAACGCAGGAGATGGTAAGTGTTGTTCAGTAAGCTGGAAACAGTTCTGATTTTAAAGACGTATCTGGTACGGCTCTTGAGTATAAAGTTGAATATAAACTGTAACCACAATGACATGTGTGAACTCTCTTGGGATATCCTATAGCAGGTGTTTTCAACTAAAATCAGTTAAGATCTGCTTAACTAACTTTATTCACTGCGAGAGGTCCGGAAAATTAAAGTAAGAGGATATGTGTTTTAAAACTTCTTCATAAATGTGTGAGAACATTTTAAATACAAATCCATCAATTTAAGTAAAAAAAAACAAATATGACATACAGTGCCTTGCAAAAGTATTCGGCCCCCTTGAACTTTGCGACCTTTTGCCACATTTCAGGCTTCAAACATAAAGATATGAAACTGTATTTTTTTGTAAAGAATCAACAACAGGTGGGACACAATCATGAAGTGGAATGAAATTTATTGGATATTTCAAACTTTTTTAACAAATAAAAAACTAAAAAATTGAGCGTGCAAAATTATTCAGCCCCCCTTAACTTAATACTTTGTAGCGCCACCTTTTGCTGCGATTACAGCTGTAAGTCGCTTGGGGTATGTCTCTATCAGTTTTGCACATGGAGAGACTGAAATTTTTGCCCATTCCTCCTTGCAAAACAGCTCGAGCTCAGTGAGGTTGGATGGTGAGCATTTGTGAACAGCAGTTCTATTTCATCCCTCCTGACCGCCATGATCATCTTTGCACATGCGCAGGTCGAGAATCTAATAACAACAAAGTCACTTGTGACCTCCCGGTGACCCCCGTGGGGCTATTTAGTCACGTGATACCATAAGCTTTATGGTGAAGACTTGTGTTATACGATCCACTATTGTTTATACACTCAGCTCGTAGCTTGTAGCCTCGTGCATTGTGAGTTTTTTTAACCACAATCGGAGCAGCGGGAGTGCCTCGCCCTCCAGAGGCTGCACGAGCTAGACGTTATTTTGCATCACGGACGCTGGTAAGCTAAGGTCCATAGTGTGGTGTGCAACAGATGGTAAGTCCACTTTCCGTGTTTGACTACGCTATATATATAATTTGTGAATTGAGCCATGTTCGGCTGAGGTAAATACCTTTGGTTTGCTTTCCGTGTTTTCGGCTAAGCTATATATATTTTGTGAATTGCTGCCGTGTTCGGCTGAGCTAAATACATTTGGTTTGCTTTCCGTGTTTCGGCTAAGCTATACATATTTGTGAATTGCAGCCGTGTTCGGCTGAGCTTAAGACATTTGGTTTGCTTTCCGTGTTTTCGGCTAAGCTATATATATTCTGTGAATTGCCGCCATGTTGCTTTCCAGGGTCGGCTAAGCTGTACACTGTTAACGAGCGGCTGTGTTCGGCTTAAGTAAACGTGTATTTGAATTGCATATTTTGGAACGAGGGTAACTTCGGTTCCACGTAGCATCCCGCGGTGGAATCACTAGTGGTGTTTTCAGCTCAAGGTGATTCGCAGGGGTAATTGTACTTACTGGGGGTCACTAGTGGCGGTTCTTGCTCGACCTGATCTCCCTTGAAGAAGACTAGTAGTGTTGACTGTCATGCTGGAGTCACTATGCTGTAGGGCGTGTTTAGCCCCCCTCCAGCCTGATGATGGCCACAATCTCTGCCCCTCCTGCTTGGGAGTTGGTCATCTCAGGGATGGTCTCACAGATGACGCGTGTGCAAGCATTATGCAGCATTATGCCCCGGTCTGTACAGGTGGCTAGGTTGACAGCTGTTGAACAGCCTTTTAATTATTCAACAGAATTGCAGCCTGCTCATTTACCAGCTGGACAGGGTACACGGCTGAAGCGCCCAGCTGGTGGGGCTGCGCCTCCTGTTCCGAAGAAACGCTCAAAGGGAGAACTGTCCAAGAAGGTGGACAGTCTTTCTTCAGAGTTCGCCGAAATGAAAGCCATCCTCCAGTCATTTTGGGCTGGAGAAGTCCTCGAGGCGGCTGCACATGTGCAGGACGTAGCCTCTCCTTGTGAGGATGATGCCATTTCGGTGGCGGCTTCAGACACATTCTTCCAGGAGACTCAAGAGACGAGCTCTGAAGCGTCTGAGGCCGGGACCCATGCCTCTACAGGTACTCTGGAGGGTACGGACAACTCGGCCGCCTCAGCCATTAGGATAGCCCTCGCTCGACTACAGCTGGATGAACCACCACCACGACCAGTGGCATCCAGCGCATTTTTCCGACGGCATGATGTGGCTACCTCTTTTCAGGTGCCCCCCTCTGCTGAGTACGTTAAAGAGCTCCATGCATGCTGGGCGGACGTTATGGCATTTTCACGTCCTACGTCCGATGCTAGAGTGCTCGCTTTAATGCAGGATGCCCCCAAATTTGGCCTGGGTCATATGCCGTCGATGGAGCCGGCGGTAGCCTCTCTAATTGTGGCCCCAGATGAAGCCATGCGTCCAAATGCTAGGTGCCCACGACCGCAGGTTCGGGTCACAGATGACTTACTGTGTAAAGCCTATGATGCGGGGGCACGTATGGGATGGATGGGAAATTCCCTGTCCCATTTACTGCTGGGCCTTGCGTCTTCGCTAGAGGCCACGGGGGTCGATATACCGACCCAAGCATTAATGGATACGTCTCTGCAGACCTTCGCTTTCATGTCTAGAGAGCTTGGGCGTATGATGTCGCTGTTGACGCAGGCTCGTCGGCAGGTCTGGCTGGCACGATCACCACTAACGGAGACCTGCAGAAGGACCCTACGGGGCTTACCGGTGGCCCCAGGGGAGCTCTTCGGTGCAGCCGCGATTGAGGCCCTACATTGCACGGCCCAGGCGTCTGAGACGTGACAACAGTTAGCTGGCCTTCACAGACGAACAATGGCTCAAGCTGTGGACGGCCCTCCTGCTAGATCCTTCCGGCCTGTTTTTGCCAATCCAGGCTCTTTTGCGGTGCACCGGAGACCAAATACAAGATCTGGCCAATTTCCGGGTGATCAGACAGGGTTTAGGGCCTCGCGTTTTCCTCGGCCTACACAACCTAGTCGTCAACCCCCCAGGCCCTCAAAAGACCAAAGGGGGCGGAAGTGAGATTGGAGAGCCGGCGGTCGGTTGTTTTACCCTGGAGCAGCTCTCTTACTGGGCCGCTCACAGCCCCGACATTTGGGTGCTGACCACCTTGTCAAGGGGATATCGACTACAATTCCGACGCCGGCCCGCAGTTTCTGGCCAGGTCAGGATGACTGTCATCCGAGACCAGGCAAGAGCCAATACGCTCAACAAGGAGATCTCCACCCTGCTGGCCAAGGGGGCGATAGTTCCTGTAGCCCCACGGCTGGATCCAGGGGGGGTTTCTTCAAGATATTTTCTAGTGCCAAAAAAGACAGGCGACCTACGTCCTGTCCTCAACCTACGAGGTCTGAATGTGTTTTTAAGGACAATACCATTCCTCATGTTACGCACTGGAGAAATGCTCCAGGCGCTTTCCCAGGGCGAATGCTGTACCACAATCGACCTGAAGGATGCGTACTTTCACGTCCCGATTGCAGAACACCACTGGAGGTTCCTGCGATTTGCCTTTCAAGGAAATCACTTTCAGTTCCGGGTCCTTCCCTTCGGTTTGTCCCTGATCCCAGGGTATTTACTCGAGTAGTGGCAGCAGCGCTGTTCCCTCTACAGGCACGGGGTATCAAGATTCTGCCATACCTCACCGACTGGCTTATATGTGCACCGACCCGCAAACAGGCCATTCGAGACACAGGGACTGTTCTCGAGCATATATGGCATGCATGCATTTATATAGAGCTTTTTTGCACCCTTCTCGGGCACCCAAAGCGCTTTACATCGTGCTTCCACTCATATAGAGCGCTTGGGACTGAGAGTGAACTTCGAAAAGAGCAAGTTGGTGCTGACACAGCATACAGTTTTTCTTGGGGTCAGTCTGAATACAATCTCAATAAAAGCTTGTCCCTCTACTCAGCGGATCAACAGCATCGTAATCATGCTATCTGTTTTTCAAGGGGGCAGGGCACTGCCCTTTGTCTGGTATCTCCGGCTTCTGGGCATGTTGACAGCCGCCTCCAATGTGGTGCCTCTGGGACTGCTCTGGTTGTGCCCAATGCAGATCTGGCTGAACAATCTACACTTAGATCCGACAAGGCACGTGCACAGGTACAAAAGGATACTAGTGTCACCCCAGTGTCTCGACTCCCTGTCTCGGTGGAGGGACAGGAGTTGGATTACACAAGGAGTTCCCTTGGGCTCTCAAGATTCAAGATTCAAGATTCAAGATTTTTATTCGTCACATACAAAATTATATACAGCATATATAACCAGCAGTGAAATGTGAGTCAGGTCCGCTCCATGGACAGTGCAATTATTTAGGAAAACACACAGATGAAAATATACATAAATGTAGCTATGTAAGAATGAGATAAAAGTAAACAATAAAAAATATAAGAATAAAATATAAAAAATATAAAAAATGTGTAATGTGGGAATAAATCTAGATCGCAAAATAATGTACATGAATGTAAACTGTAGACTTAATATTAAAAAATGTACAGGGATGTACAGTGTGCATATATGCATTTAGCTGTGGTCTTAAATATTAAGATACACAGGAAGGTGCAGGAAGCAAATGTGCAAAACAGTTTGTAGCAAAACAAAGTGACACTGTCAGTGTGTCAGTGTGAGGTGGCTGGTTTAGAGTTCAAGAGCCTGATGGCCTGTGGGAAAAAACTCCTCCTGAGTCTCTCGGTTTTTGCCATCAGGCTACGGTAGCGCTTACCAGATGGCAGCAGAGTGAAAATATGATTACTGGGGTGGGTGGAGTCTTTGGTGATTTTTGCAGCTCTGCTTCTGCAGCGTTTGTGGTAGATGTCCTGCAGAGAGGGGAGAGCAGACCCTGAAATGCGCTCAGCTAAGCGCACAACTCTCTGCAGGGCTTTGCAGTCTTGACTGGAGCTGTTCCCATACCACACTGAGATACATTGAGTCAATATACTTTCTATAGCTCCAGAATAGAAAGTTTTCAGGATTGCTGGTGAGACCCTGAATTTCCTCAGCTGTCGCAGATAGTACAGTCTTTGCCTGGCTTTATTTACCTGAGTTTGAGTGTGAGTAGTCCAAGTCAGGTCCTCAGAGATGTTTACACCAAGGTACTTGAAGCTACTCACCCTCTCCACAGGGGTCCCGCTTATCATAAGAGGAGTGTAGGGCTGCTGCTGCGTCTTCCTGAAGTCTACAATCAGTTCTTTTGTTTTGCTCACATTCAGAGAGGCAGTTGTCCTGGCACCATGATGTTAATTTCTCTACCTCATCCAAGTATGCGGTCTCATTATTGTTGTGAATGAGGCCCAGAACCACAGTATCATCAGCGAATTTGATAATGGATGTGGAGCTGTGCGAGGACACGCAGTCGTGTGTGTAGAGAGAGTAGAGCAGGGGACTCAGGACACAGCCCTGTGGGGCTCCTACGTTCAGTGTGATGGAGCTGGAGGTGTACTGGCCTAGTTTCACCACTTGAGGTCTGCCGGTGAGGAAATCAAGGATCCAGTTGCAGAGTGAAGGATTCAGTCCGAGGTCTATGAGTTTGGAGGCTAGCTTTATGGGGACTATAGTATTAAAAGCTGAGCTATAGTCAATAAATAGCAGTCTTATATAGTTCCTGTTATTGCTGTCAATGTGTGAGAGAGAAGAGTGCAGGATGTGAGAGATGGCATCATCTGTGGATCTGTTTGGGCGATAAGCAAACTGAAGGGGGTCCAAAGTATCCGGGATGGAGGAGCAGATGACGTTTTTAACCAGTCCCTCAAAGACCTTCATGACTATTGATGTGAGGGCAACTGGACGATAGTCATTTAGACAAGAGGGTTTATTGTTTTTTGGCACAGGGATGATGGTCGATTTTTTGAATGAGGTGGGAACCACCGATGTGGCAAGAGACTCATTAAAAATGCATGTAAACAAACCAGCGAGCTGATCAGCGCAGGACCGCAGAACACGGCCAGAAATCCCATCAGGTCCAGCTGCTTTCCTTACATTCACTCGCTTTAGTGCCCTTGAACCTCGTCCTCCGTCACGGTGATCGCATGATGATCGCTGCTCTGACTGCTGCTTCCTGACGCGCTGATCGGCAGACTCGCACTGCTTTGATTGCTTTCGAAGCGGCCGTAGAAAGTGTTAAGCTCGTCAGCCAGCGACGGATCTGCTCTCACCTCTGTAGAGGATTTTTTTCCAAAGTCACAGATGGTCCTTAGTCCTTGCCACATGCGTCGGGAGTCATTTAGCTGGAAATGTGACTTAATGCGTTCCCTGTGTCTGTGTTTTGCGGCACTTACTGCGTGTCGGAGAGCATAGCCACGATGCTTTGTACTCGCTCATGTTTCCCGACAGAAGGCGGCGTTGTAAGCAGCAGTGCGTTTGTTTATTGCTGCACGGATTGATCTGTCCACCCACGGTTTCTGATTGGAGAAAGACCTTATAGTTATTGTGTCCGTAGCTTGTTCGGCTAGCGTGTTTACAAAGCTTAGCGCTACATCCGTGAACTTCGCTGGCGTCCAATGAGCTTGCGCGAAGCATGACCCAGTCGTCGCCGAGCCGCCTGTAACGTTGCTTCTGATTGGGCGGACCAACGCGTCACCACCCTCTGCACCGGAGGTTCTTGAGCGAGCCGTTGTTTATATTCGGTGTGAGGAAAATGGCGGCATGGTCCGATTTGCGAAAGCCGGTAGTGAGCGAGCTTTGTAGGCATTCTTAAACTGAGTGTAGCAATGATCCAGTGTATTCGGTCCTCTGGTTGGACAGGATACGTGTTGATAAAAATTAGGCATGACTTTCCTGAGTTTGGCTTTGTTAAAGTCCTCAGCGATGATAGTAGCAGCGTCGGGATGTTTGTTGATGTTGCCGCTGAGCGCATCGTGAAGCTCAGACAAAGCCAAGCCAGTGTCTGCTTGTGGAGGATGTAAACAGCAGTTATGATGATCGATGAAAACTCCCGAGGCAGATAGGATGGGCGGCAAATAATGGATAGGTGTTCCAGATGAGGCGAGCAGGAGCGCGACAGAGTGGAGATATTCCTGGGGTCACACCATTTCTTGTTAATCATGAAACAAACTCCCCCACCCTTGGATTTGCCGGCCTCGGCTGTCCTGTCCATCCGTAAAACAGAGAAGTTTTCAGACGGCGTTACAGCAGCGTCCGGGACCCAGGGCGTGAGCCACGTTTCAGACAAACAAAGGATGTTACAGTCCCTAATGTCCCGTTGGAAGTTTATCCTGGCTCTAAGATCATCCATCTTATTCTCCAGAGACTGGACATTAGCGAGCAAAATGCTCGGTAGAGGAGGGCTGTGTGCTCTTTTCCTCAGTCTGTTGCGAATCCCAGCACGTCTCCCGCGGTGTTTCTTGTTCCGTCGCCTCGGGCTATTCAGGTGACCATTGTTTATCCCGGCGTCCCGGAGAATCTCAGGTGGCCACGACGGGTTGGAGGATAAAGTGTCGTGAAACAGGTCAGTGAAGCGGTGTCCAATGTCCAAAAGTATCACCTTTTCGTATGAAATCAGTGCAGAGGTAATGTGTGTAAAAAGAGAAAGCAAAAGTAGGTAAAAAAGTAAATAAGAACACAATCTAAGCGGAGCGACCTGGACGGCGGCCGGACACAGCGGCGCCATCTTGGGAAAAAAGGCCTCTCTACCAGTACGGAGAGAGGTTGTATTTACGGATGCCTCCTCCACAGGTTGGTGTGCGATGTGGCAGGGCCGCATGGTCCAGGGGGAGTGGCCCCGACATATGTACACAGAGCACATAAATATTCTGGAATTAATGGCCGTACATCTGGCCCTGCGCCATTTCCTCACGGGCCTGCGAGGCAGGCACGTACTAATTCGTTCCGACAACATGTCGGTGGTCTACTACGTGAACCACATGGGCGGAGTACACTCAGAGAGACCTACACAAGAGACTCGACGTCTCCTGACGTGGGCGACACTCCATTTTCCCAGCCTAAGGGCAGTCCATGTTCCCGGGGTGCGGAACAGAGTGGCGGACTATCTGTCCCGGCAGAAAGTGTTACCGGGGGAATGGAAACTTCACCCAGAGGTGGTGGAGCACATCTGGGGGACTTTTGGCAGGGTAAAGGTGAACCTGTTTGCTTCGAGGGAGGCTACCCATTGTCCCCTGTGGTTCTCCTTGACAGACATCACCAGTCCGTTGGGCCTGGATGCGCTGGCGCACGACTAGCCGCAGGTGCTCCTGTACGGTTTTCTTCTGTTCCCTCTAATAGACCACACACTCCGCAGAGTCCTTCAGGAGGGACACAGACTCCTCCTAGTGGCCCCTTACTGGCCGGCGAGGACGTGGTTTCCAATGCTGCACAGGCTCTGCTGCGGCTCCCCTCCAGGACAGATCTCTTGTCACAGATAGGGACAAATATTACATCCCAATCCCGATTGCCTCCAGCTATGGGTCTGGCCGCTACAGGGCCTGGATCGGGCTTCTCTGAGTTTGGCAGGGATGTGGAGCATACCATAAGAAACGCTCGGGCACCCTCCACACAATTGTTGTATGACAATTGATGGAAATTGTTTGAGAGGTGGTGTCGTGACAGGGGACAGGATCCAGTAGACTGTCCCATGTCATCCATTCTATTGTTTTTACAAGGACTCCTAAATCAGGGACAGTCACCGTCTACCCTGAAGGTATATGTGGCAGCAATCTCCTGTCCACATGTGGAAGTCGATGGCAAGGCTGTCGGAAGTAATAGGCATGTTTCCTTATTTTTGAAGGGCGCTCGGCGATTACATCCACCTACACGGCCAGTGGTACCTTCATGGGACTTGACCATGGTCCTGGATGCCCTGAAGTCACCGCCGTTTGAACCTTTGACGGAGGTAAGCATTAAATGGGTGTCTATGAAGACGGCATTTTTATTAGCAATGGTTTCTGCCAAACGTATTGGAGAACTACAGGCGCTGTCTGTGCACGAGTCCTGCTGTCGGTGGAATCCAGACAGGTCAGGGGTCACTCTTTGGCCGGATGTCTCCTTTGTTCCCAAGGTAATCTCCGGGGCGACGGGTATTCAGCCGCTATAGCTGGCCCGCTTTGATACAGGAGAATTGTGTGAGCATCTATGCCCCGTCCGAGCACTAGATGTGTATATAAAAGCAAGCGCTGCAATGAGCAAAACAAACCGGCTGTTTGTCTGCTATGCTGGCCCACGTAAGGGCCAGGCACTGTCTAAACAACGCCTGGCGCAATGGGTGGTGAGTACCATTAACCAGGCATACATTGCCCCGGGCCAACCACTACTGGTGGGAGTGAGGTGTCACTCTACAAGGGGCATTACCACTTCCTGGGCAGCAATGACTGGAGCGCCTTTGGAGGTAATCTGTGCTGCGGCGTCATGGGCTATAGTAACAACCTGCGTGTCCTGTTTGCTACAGTGAACAGATTAACAAACCCTCCAGCTCCATTTCCACCAGAATTAGTTTCCACCACTAAATGCAATGAGTTTGCATTGTTTTTCATGACAAGGTTCAAGGCATTAAACATGCGATACAGTCCAAAGGGCATAAAACAACACTGCAGCCACCTAGGACACACTTGGTTGGTTTAACACATTTTACACCCATTAATGACAGAACAATTGAAAAAACTGTCTCCAGCCTGAGTTTATCCACCTGCTGCCTCAATGTTTTACCCACTAGATTTCTAAAATCAGTACTAAGCAGTTTGTTACCACAACTCACTGATATAGTCAATAATTCCTTACAGTCTGGAACATTTCCAAGGGCCTTAAAAACTGCTGTCATTAAGCCTCTTCTAAAGAATAGCAGTCTTGATGCTACAGTGCTCAACAACTATCGGCCCATATCAAACCTGCCATTTTTAGGGAAAGTCATTGAAAAAGTTGTATATCAGCAACTTGATGACTTTCTATTACTTAACAACTGCTTTGATCCTTTTCAGTCAGGATTCAGGTCCCATCACAACACTGAGACTGCACTTATCAAAGTCACAAATGACATCCGTATGAACACTGACGCAGGCAAAGTCTCTGTCTTAGTTCTGTTGGACTTGAGTGCTGCGTTTGATACAGTGGACCATGAAATCCTGACACAAAGATTAGAGGAATGGATAGGTATCACTGGAACTGCCCTTAAATGGTTTCAGTCCTATCTTGAAGACAGGAAGTACTTTGTTTCGGGGTCTATCTTGGGACCTCTATTATTCAATCTCTACATGCTTCCTTTAGTTCAGTTAATACGCAGCTGTGACGTATCATACCATAATTATGCAGATGACACTCAGATTTACATTTCACTCACAGCAGGTGAAAATGGACCAATCCATTCACTGTGTCACTGCATCGAACAGATTGACACGTGGATGCAAAATAATTTTCTCCAACTGAACAGAAACAAGACTGAACTAATCATCTTTGGGCCACAGAAACAAAGAGAAAGTGTCAGCAGTCACCTCGCGTCTCTTTCTCTAAAATGTAAAAATCATCTGGTCATCATGGAATCAGACTTGAATTTCCACAGTCACATTAAGTCAATTACATCATCTGCATTTTATCACCTTAAAAACATTTCCAGAGTCAAAGGGATGATGTCTCAATCAGACTTAGAGAATTTTATCCATGCTTTTATCTCCAGCAGGTTAGATTACTGTAACGGCCTGCTCACTGGTCTCTCAAAACGAGGGTTAAGACAGCTGCAGCTTATTCAGAACGCAGCTGCTCGGGTTCTCACCAAAACCAGGAAGTACAACCACATTACGCCAGTTTTAAAATCTCTGCACTGGCTTCCTGTTGCTCAGAGAATAGACTTTAAAACAGCACTTCTGGTTTACAAGTCTCTAAATGGTTTAGCACCAGAATATATCTCTGACATGCTAGTTACTTATGAACCTCTTCGGACTCTGAGAACATCTGGGACAGGCCTTCTGCTCGTGCCCAGAGTTAGAACTAAACAGGGTGAAGCAGCGTTTAAGTTTCATGCAGCAAAACCTGGAACAGCCTCCCAGATGAAGTAAAACAAGCCTCAACTTTAACAATGTTCAAGGGGAGGTTAAAAACCTTCCTCTTTAGCTCCGCCTACGCTACAACCTAAAGTGTTTGTTTTTTTCTTTTATCTGCACTCTTCTTTTTAAAATGTTTTTAATTTTTTCTTATGTTTCTTAATATAAATCTTGTAAATTGTCTTTTATTCCTGTAAAGCGCTTTGAGTTACCCAGTGTATGAATTGTGCTATATAAATAAAATTGCCTTGCCTTGCCTTGCCTTGCCTTGCATATTCCGTATACGTTCACCAGATTTTACAGACTGAACATACAACGTAGAAGTGTCCTGCCGTAGAACTCCCTCCAGTGGATGTACAGCTTAATCTGCAGCTACAAGTATGTGTTTGTAATGACTGCAGAGAATGAATATGAAAATAGCAGAGACACTCCCTAAATAATCTGAAAAGAGGTTCTAGCTGAGTCTTCTAACCATCATGGAGGATTAGACCCACTCTGCTCCCCTGACATAATAATGAGCTTCACTGAAGAACAGGCTGTGACATTAAGGTGTGATAGAGGCAATTACAGTGGCTTTAAAGAACCGTCTGGAAATAGACAATAACAACCTGATTACTTCTGCCGCCCCGCCCCTATGCTTGTATCTGACCTTTTGATCCATTCTCTGATTGACCATATTCACCAGCAACTCCTCAGAGTGCTATATCCACCATGAGCCAATAAAACACCTCTTCTGTAGACAACTGAAGAAGAGTGTTTTTTGAGTGTTAACAGTGGTATTGCTTTTTATATGTTTGGCTTCTTGTTGTTGGCAAGCCCTGATTTGGTTAATATGTTGTAGTTTGGTAAGTGTTTCTATCCTGTTTCTGGTTGTGTTGTAGCGTCAAGCATACTATACTGCTCTAGAGCAGGGGTTCCCAAACTTTTCAGACCGCAACCCACAAGATAACAATGTGAGAGCCTCGCAACAAATGTTTTTTAAGCTCAAGTAAGCTCCCACTTTTTTTTTTCTTTTGAAATATAAAAAAAAAAAAAAATTCCCATTGCTTCAAATTGATCCAAGGGCTTTAATTAATGCCAATTCTGTATTCTATGCAAAACATTAATTTATAAATCATAAATTTTATTTTTTTTGTTGTTCATGATCAGGGCCAAGCACGTTCCGGTAACTCACAATCAACAGGTTGGTGACCCCACTGGCTGCTCTCTGTTGAGTGCAAGGGATGGCCCATATTGTTCAGTATAGCATCTGTCCAGTTGTGGGTCTGTTGCTCCAATACTTGAACCAGCGCTCTCTATTAGTTTTTGAAGGCACCTGCAATCTCTTTTTTAAAAAAAAGCTTAGACCATCAGCTGTACTACTGTAATAGACCAGCAAAAATACTGTTTGAATTTTTTTATTGCATTTTTTAATTTCTACTCAAGAATTCAGTAAAAAAATAACCACATTAAAAACAGTAAGGCCCGAGCAATGCAGTGACTAGATTAACAAACAAACAGCTCCGGAGTTCTGACCAAACAGAGGCACACTGTGGAGGTTAGCCTCAATAGAGAGTGTTGTGAGCCGCCACACTCAAACACACAGCGAGGGTCACACAGCCCCCTTTAACAAATTGCAGCTCGCACTATATGCTAGTCTTTCCAAATTGCCATAGACTTCTCAAAGACACACAAGCTCCACCTCCTGTGTTGTTGCCACAGTAACCTGTGTGCTGTATCCAAGCTCTTTAACTTACCGGTTTTTCCTTCTTTTTTTACCCTTTGGTATTGTGCCATGACAAAGTTAGATGTGTTATTTTTCAAGCTGCGTAGAGCGTTTCCTGACGTGAATACTGAGTGGATCCACAGCACAGTGTTGCTATGCCGCCCTTATGTTGCCAACAGCTTGCTAATTAATCTGTATACATGTATTACATTAAAAAAATAAACACTCCTATGTATAACTTATTTTTTATTGTTAGTGACCAGTTAGCTAGGGTTTCTAGCTAGTAATGCTAAGAGCTACTAAATAGTGTAAAAATCTCGCTTGTGTCTCATCACACTCTTACTTATTAGCCATGTGCTTTTTGGTCTTGATTTGATTAAAAGTTGTAAATAAATATTTACAAATATTTGTTATGTTTATTCTTTTGATGGAAGTAATCTTTTCAAAATTAAATACTGGATAATTGTGTTTAATCTGTAAACTGAAAAAAAAAAGGGAATTTTCCGACTCATTGTTTTTGTCTGCGATTCTGTGGACCAAAATGAATGCCACAATAAAGCAATAGTGGAATCTTGTAAAATAAAAGGGCTCAGTGGGTGTTAATGGGTGCAAAATAAAAATCTTCTTGGAACCAACTCTCACTTCTTTACCAACTTCTATAATGATTGAAGTAATTATATATTTTTACTCTTCTAACAAAATTTGCCACCAACACCAATGATGGGCTCAGGCTACCTACTTGTATGGCAGTTAATCAATTCCCACCACCTTCAATAGGGCAAAACAAAAAAAGGTTCAGTTCTGTTAAGACAGAAGCTGAACAACTCTGACTCATCCTCTGTTCTCATGGAATGTGTGAACACTGACATTATCCATCATTGTTTAGACTTCATTACAGCAACAGGTACTGAGTCATGGTCCCAGGTGTTTGGCATCTTTTTGACATTATGACTTTCTTTTGTAAGAATTGAATCCTCTTGTCAAGGGCATGCTGTGCATTTATGTCTCAGAATGGTCTCCGAAAAATAATAAACAATGCAGTCTCTAACATTTTTCTTTTAATGGCAATTTACAAGTATAAGGTTAAAAGTTCTTACAGTATAAAAATACAATCTACCAGCAACTAAACTAATGTCACACTGTAACCACAAGACATTAATAATACAAAAAAATATTAGTTTTAATAATACTATGTAGTAAATACTAATGTCTAATCTAATGTTATCATTAACAACAATGTTATCATTATACAACAATAAGAAAATAACAGTTTTAGTTAAGGATTTAAGCTACAACAAAATGCTAAAAGCTCTACTCGCAGAGTTAGAGTGTGTCTGCACACTGAGTGAAGAGATGCTTAGGGACATTTAGAGTGACAGCCTCTCATTCATAAATTATTTGTTTGATTAATTGATGTCATATAAATCAAATTGTCAGTCTCATTTACTCTTTCTACGCAATTGATAGTTGATAGTCTATAAAAAGCACAGAACTTTTTTAGTGTAGACGCTAAAAGTTTTCTTCTAACCATGCTAAATGACATTTAAAAAAATGTAACATGCAATATCTTTATCTCTGCTCTGATTGTTCCAAAGACTAGCTGCATACTGTAGAATTAAAATTAAAACAAACATTCTTACACTTGTTTGTCAGATTGTGAATTGTCTTTGAATATTACCTATACAGATTTCCTTCAGCCTTTAAAAAAACTGACAAAGAATGAGCAGACGGAGTGCCAGCCCTCGCTGCAGTACCCCTGCACCGGCTCCATGTCGTTGACCATTCCGTCTTCATCAAAGCCAGTCCTCTCCTCCCTCTTCTTCACCTCCAGAGACCCCTCCTGCTCCTTCTTCTTCTTCCTCTCGGTCTTCCCAGCATCAGAGCTCTTCCCTGCTGCTCCCTTCTTCTTCCCGGCCTTCTTCTCCTCCTCGGCGCTATGCTGGGCCAGTTTCATGTGTGCCTCAGCTGGGGCTTTCTTACACGTCTTGGCCTTCAGGACTTTCTCACCCTCGCAGGCATTCTGCCTCTTCTTCAGCTTCCCCACCAGCTGTTTCCAGTACTGACTGGACTTTACACCATAGGCCATGCACATGTCTGGCTTACCTGCATAACGACACCAGTACCTGGATCAAATAAAACAAGGAAAACAGTCAATGTGAAAATGTTTTAGAATAATATTCACACACTATTGTATGCTAGTGGATTTCAGTCTCCAATTTAGTAACCTTTAGTGTCATAACGCATTTTGCAAAAAAAAAAGGTAGGAAAATAATAAAAAACGTCTTCATAAATGTGTTAAGAGATGTCATGTCTCTTTTAAAATCAGCCCAAGAGGAAGGAGGTATCTAGAAAAGATAATGTGCCCAAGAATTGATCCCTGGGGCTCTCCAGTCTGTTGAGTCTAACAAAGACGCATCTGTTAGACAGGTATGACTCAAACCATTCTAAAACGGTGCTACTGACACACACATAGTTTTAATAAAGCCTCTAAAGAGTAGCCAGTTATGATAGTAACATCAATATGCTAGCGTCAATGCTAGGGTTTAATCTTAAATTATAGTTAAAGTCAAATTCCTGCAAATAGAAATCCACAAAGCCATTCTTATATATATATTCATATACTCTGTATATCAGCATATTTCCATCTCATGTGACTTGTACTGTTTCTTATTCATGAAATTTCTTTGTTTTAGTTTATCTAATCATTTTTAAATATTGTGTATATTTGTCAGAAGATAACAAGCATGTAAGCTTTTGGACTTGATCAACCCTTAATTATTTAAGGATGAAAACAATCTCAGTAGAAACATTTTAACTCTTACCTTGTCTGACTTAAACCAGACTTTTGAAATGCATATAAACATTTTAAACACGAAACAGGACAGTGAGTGCATGATGCCCTTTAGTGCACCTGGTAAGTTAACCTAACTCCAATGATTCTACAAAACCTGATAAATGACATTGTGGGTAAATTCTAATATCAAATTCAAAGATAGAAAAATAAGCTGGTCACACTATTGAAGGATGCAAACCTAAGGAGACACTTGGTAAATTAGTTTGTGTATGTAATTCAGTTTGTACACATGCAAAACCTGGGCCATTTGACTTGAATTGCAGAAGTTTAAATTTGCATTAAAAATACAATTTTTTTCTTGCATCACCTAATAGCTGCATACAGTAGTAATCATCTCAGAAAAAACAAGATCATAAGACATTATCTAGGCTTTATTATCGGAGAATGTACAGTACATTCTTCAGATTTCGGCCAGTCATATGCTTTGTCGAACTGGAGATAAACTAAAGGATAAGATCTTGGATACAAGGTGGCTGGGCGCTCACTTAGAGAAAGGGGAGAGTAGAACCGCTGCTCCTCCACATTGAGATGAGCATGCTGAGGTGGCCCGGGCATGTAATCCGTATGCCTCCTGAACACCTCCCTGGGGAGGCATGTGCCACTAGGAAGAGACCCTGGGGAAAACCTAGAACATGCTAGAGAGACTATGGCTCTCAGCTGGCCTGGGAAGTCTTTGGTATTCCCCCGGAAGAGCTGGAAGAAGTGTTTGGGGAGAGGGAAGTCTGGGCATCTGTACTTAGACAGACACCCAGTCCCGGATAAGCAGAAGAAAATGGATGGATGGAACAACTTATTATTGCCAAGATGGACAAGGACACTTCAGGTAAGTTTTAAAGACCAGTGTAAAAAGCCCACAGTCCTCACCTCTGCTGCTCTCCCAGATCCTCGATGGTACAGTTGATTGTGAAGCTCACCAGACCTTCACCAGAGGTTTGCCAGATGCAGCGGTGTCCATCCTTGGTGCTGAGTTCTCCGGAGCTGGGCACTGAGCGGTTTCTGGCTCTCTTGGTGGGTGGTGGTGTTGAGGGCGGGGGCTGTCGGGGTTTGTCAGGTTTAGGCTGACCGGGCTGTCGCTTGCCCTCATGCACTGCAGGAAGGCATAGCAGGACTAGGAACAGGAAACTTAAAAGGATGGTGTTCATGGTGACTGGTAAGGGAAAAAAAGAGACAAAGTAAATCTAAGCTAGTTTCACTTGCCTTATTGTCAATAAAAATAAAACAAAATTTTTTGGCTTTGACATTGACATGCACTCTAGAACATGCTGCAAAACACACTATGGAGAGATCTATAGAACTTGATGTTGCCCTCAGCTTCAGTATGTCACTAATTTCCCTGTGGGCACCTATGCAGTATTGCTATGTTTATAAGTCACATTTGTGAAACTTCTGGCACTTGTATTTAGCTAATTAAGTTGAATAATGTTGCAAAGGTTCTAGATCAATTTAAGGTGTCTTAGTTGTCTTATCTGGTACAGTGCAAACCAACTCCTTGATAAATGGTTGGCTTAGTTCTAGACTCTGCTTACACAAAAGCAAATGCTGCCAAGTAGAGTATTTAAAAGAATTTTCATTTACTTAAACCAAAAACAACCGAGCCGTTTCTAAAGGAAGGGTACAGTGTGGCCTCGCCAAAAGCGTTTACTGTGCTGTATCACTTTAGAAACACTTTTGTTTCTCTGAGTGGGCTGCTTTTCAAAAGGTAAAGCTAAGCACTGCAGTCTGTTAACTTAACAATAATCCTTACTTTGGCAAAAAGATGAAGCAAAAATAAAAGCAGAACTTGTAACATTTAATAGTGAGTCCCTAAAATGTAAGCATTTTTTTTTTTCACTTGTGTAAGATCACTGATTATGTAGCAGGTCCTGCTCTCTGCATGCCTCTAGAGAATTACCTCTATCAAACTGTGCCAAGTGTGCCAACTGACCAGAGCTGTACCATACCACTCAGTTGAAACCAGTAGCTAAGTTTACAGTTATTACACACAAGAAACTTTGCTGGCAAGTGATAACAATGGATGATAGCCGTGGCTAGTAGTCTATTAAGCAACCTCCGCATTAACCAAAACCAAGCACCCGGTACCAAGCAATACACACTACAAATTAAATCTTGTAACAAAAGTAGATCTATAAAGATCCCTTATGTGGGGTTCCAAGTGTTTTTGGGCCTGCTGCAAAAGACTAAAAAAAGCAGTGACCACAACTTAATAATCTTCCCCCTTTCAATTATCATAAATTATTTGCAATGACATTGCTGTAAAAAGATTTGACATTTAATTCACAAAAGATAATTTAATGTTATTATCCCCTTGTGAGGCACCAACTTCTGTATAGATTGTTTATAACATTAATGTGGATTGTAATCCAATATGTCACAGGCAAGCAATGAGTTGAAAAATGACATGGCATGAGATTTAAATGTTGAGAAATGAACAAAGGGGAGCAGAGTGGGGGTGTTGGCGTCCTTCAGTAGGCTTATTGAAAAGCAGCCAAGCGTCAGAAATACTCCCCCAAGTAGAGGGCAGACCGGACATGTAGCTATCAGACTACAAGACGGGAGGGTCACAGCTCACCTCACACAATCTGGTTTCACACAAACACTCGGAAGTGACGTTGAAATGAAAGTGACAAAACATGCATACTTAATACAAAATGCTTTTTTTAAATAATGAACAAAGTAGGTAAAAAGCTGTGGGGCAACTCATCAAAAGTAAAGCAAAGCAGTTTAAAGCAAAAGCACTGGTTTTATTTGGGAGGTTTTACAGTATATTTTATAAATGTGTCCCATTATTGCCAGCTGTGAGCTTCTTCCTCTGTAAAATTAAACTTAAATTACTTTTATGTTATGTGCTGGCCTTTAATAGAGTGTAAATTGAGGTTTATAGAGATAAAAGCTTCTAGGCACTGTGGGATTTCATTACAAATGAATAATTTATACTCTACTGAAACAATGGGTTTGTGCATGTTCCACAGTGGCAAATGTTTTTCTTCAATATTTTTGGCATCTTTTTAGCCAAGTCTTGTACCCTTTTTTTGTTTTGAGATCTCCTGAATATAAAACATGGAAATGTCCATAAATATCCATAAAAAAACTATTACTGGGTTTATACCATTATTTGTTTTAATTTTACAGAAATATAAATTTTTTATATTGGCAAGCTGTTCTATCAAGTAAATTATTTTAGACAAACAACAACCCGCCTTCACCCCAGCTCCTCTTGTTGCGTCAAAACTTAACATCCTCTGGTGCTGCAGACACACTTTTCAGCTTTGTGTATGCCTTAGAGTCAAATATACTGTAAACCAAAGCATAAGAGGTAAAAAAGATGAATAACGCAATAAAAAAAAAAGCTGACACTTTTATTTCAGTCCCACCATCAAAGTCAAAAGTTTATTTTATGTACACACACACACACACACACACACACTCCCCAGAACCACTATTTTTACCCCATGGCATCACTGTGTTTCTAGATCAATACACGTCAATTTAATAAAATATATAGCAGTATGTACATTGACCTAATAGTGGGTAACACAGCCTGTTGGCAACCAAGAATTCATCAGGGTTTTTTGAAAGGGGTAAAAATGACTCCCTCTCTAATTTTAGGTATAAATTGTATGGGATTGCTTGGCTACACCCCTGTTCCCTAAAAAAAAGCGGGAACGAGATCCTCCATAGAAATACGCTATGAGAAACATTCTTTGTGTGACCGTTTGTGAAGCACGTGTGTCAAGCACACCTGGGTAATGGCTATAAGAACACGCAACGCGGAAACATCTTCAGGTTAATTTTGTCTAAATAACGTCTGAGACACGTTTACAGTGCGGCATTGAAGCGCAGCATCTCGTTATCCCTTTTTCAGGGAACAGGGTTGACGCCAAGCAACCCAAGACGTTCCTTTTCAAAAGCTACACACAAGGCTGCGTAGAAATACGCTATGGGGAACAAGAATACCACGCTGCCGCAGTGAAAGAGTCCGGAGCCCGTGATGGTCATGTAGTGTATGTACAAAAAGTATCAGACATGAGCCCGGGATGTCAACACGAGGACATGAGAGCCCGGGGTAAAATGAACATCCAGACTATAAAATTTAATAAAAGTGTGCAGAGAGGACCAGCCCGCCACAATCACACACTTGTTGCAAAGGGACCCACAGCCATTGAGGATGCAACCCATCTGATTGAATGAGCCCTTACACCTATAGGCCAGGGAAATAGCATCCCTCACCCAATGCACCATAGTCTGTTTAGCGACACAATAGCACGTAAAAAGCTGCTCAGATTTACGCCACTGGCTAGTGCGGTGGACGTGGTGAAGTCTCTCCTGCTCTTAAGAGTCAGAAACCAGAAAAGTGCTGACTCCAGTGGTTCAAAAGGGTGTTCATCAACCCTCAAGCACTAAAGACCGATACCGAAGGGACTGTGACACTAGTGGGAGGCCTCAACCGCTTGGCTCCTTGGATAAAGCAGGCAACTAGAGGGTGTCTCCCAATCGAGACCCTATCGGTCAGAGCGTGACAAGCCAAAATAGTGGCAACATAAGCGCTGAGTGTATTATGGCGTAAGCCGAGGATAAATTACTCTGCAGAAACTCCAGCATTGAAACAATCTGGCAGTGAACTGGGTCTGCACGTGTAATACAGCGGACCTCAAAAGCATGCCATCTAAGGGCGTAATGTCTTCTAGTAGAGGAAGCCCTAGCACTCTGAATAGTATCAATTACTCCAGCTGGAAGCCCAGCATCCCTCAATTGGTCCCCCTCATGGGCCTAACGTGAAGGTTCCATAGCTCGGGCCAGGGATGAAACACTGTCAGCTGCGCCTGAGAAAGAAGGTCCTTTCTGATCGGAATTGCCCACTGCGAGCCGTCGAGGAGAGACACTAGTTTGGAGAACCCTTTTCTAGTCGGCCAACAGGGCGCCACAAGTAAGATGCGAGATCCGCATACAGGTCTGGGCCATCCCGTCCAGTCCCAGGGGAGCTGGAGGACTCAGGGAGAAGTAGAGGGGACATTGCGCTGTCTCCTGTGAAGCAAGGAGGTCCACCACTGCTCAGTAAAATTTGCCGGATGTGATTGACTGTGTTGGGGTGGAGTTTCTAGTCCCCGTGTATGCCTGCATCATGACTATGTCACATCAAACACCCAAATTTGTTGTCCTCTGGGCTGGAGAGAGAACGCTTTTCTTGGCATTGAGTCTCGTCCCTAGAGATTTGAGGTGAGCCAGGACAACCTCTCAAAGACAAAATGCCAGCTACTGAGACTGAGCTTAAATAAGTCAGTTGTCTATATACAGTAACATCCGGATGCCCTGTAGTCGTAGAGGAGCCAGGGATTTTGTGTACGTCCGGGGTGGCAAGGCTAGACTGAAGGGAAGAACCCAATACTGGTAAGTTTCGCCTCCAGAAGCAAACCTCAGGAAATTCCCGTGCTGTGACAATATTTCCATATGGAAATGGGCGTCCTTCAGGTCAATGGTGAAAAACCAAATGCTTGAATAGATCTGTGACACAGTCATAAATATATAGATATAGCATGCATTTATATAGCACTTTTTTGCACCCTTCTCGGGCACCCAAAGCGCTTTACACCGTGCTTCTACTCACCCCATTCACACACATTCACACCTGGGGCAGACAGAGATGGGGGCTGCCATACAAACGGCGCTCAACCTTCTCTTACCACCACCAAACACACCTCTAAAGTCACACACATTCATACACCAGTGCTACGGACACTGGAGGCAAGGTGGGTTAAGTGTCTTGCCCAAGGACACAGCGACAGTATGAACAGGGCAGAGCGGGAATCGAACCACCAACCTTCCGGTTATAGGACAACTGCTCTACCACTGAGCCACTTCGTCCACATATCTTGATTGTCAGTATTTTGATCTTCGTTGTCTGTTCTATGTACAGAAATGTACGCAGCCCCCACCCTTTTTGGGAACAAGGAAATATCGGCTGCAATAGGAAACACTTTCTATGGCCCACTTTCTATGTCCAGCAAAGTCTGTACTTGCTGTGTCAACAGATGCTCCCACTCTGTTTTTTTACTGAAGTGGAGACCATGCCAACATTGAGGACGATGCACAAACTGGATTTGTACCCAAGGAAGATATTCAGCAGTAGCTTCCACGCTGCCAAGCTTCCCGAAAGGGGCATCAAAACTGACACTTGTTGGGGGGATGGTAGGCACCCAGCGCTCTAAAAAATAGCAGGAGACCGCTTTTCCCTGAAACGCTAGCGGCGGAGGAGAAACAGCTGACCTCCATGGTCCTGGGCACACCAATCTCAGGACCTTTTCTTTGCGGAGATGATGGTCTGCAGGTCCTGTCTTCTGTGGGCAGATTGAACAGCGCGACAAGCCGCCCCCCAGTCCTTACGAGGGGGGGCACGACTTGCCAAAAACTCCTTCTGGACTTCACGCCTTAGTGAAGTTGGACCTGATTGGGACATGCCTCCTAATAGCACTTCGCCTCCCGGAACCTCATTGGGATAGCGTCTACAGCATCACCAAAAAGGCTGCAGGGCGAGATGGGGGGCATCAAGGAGGAAAGAACGATCCTTCTTCTTAATGTCAGTGAGGTTTAGGCACAGGTGGCACTCTGTGGCGACCATGGGAGCCATGGACTGGGCGATGGAAAAGACCGTCTTCTTAGTCTGTGGCCTGGCGAAGTTCCAGGAACGCCGCCTCATCGATGACGCCCCCCACGCTCAAGTCCTTGAGCAGATCAGCCTAATACTCCTGCAAAACCACCATGGTGTGCAGAGCAGCACCGGCCTGGCCTGCTGTCTGGAAAGCCTTTCCTACCAGTGATGTCACACAGCACGCAAGCTTCTCTTCTACCTGTGGTATCGTGCCATGGCCCTGGGCCCCTGCACCCACGATTTATTTTATTTATTTTTATTTATTTAGTAGCGCTTTTCCAGCTAGTAGGCACTCAAAGCGCTTTACCAGTGTTACAGCTGACACCACTGGAGGCAAGGTGGGTTAAGTGTTTTGCCCAAGGACACAACGACAGTATGAACTGTGGGGGAGAGCGGCATGTTATGATAAATTAATCGACGTTCGAAGGAACCAAGACACGGGACATATAGGGCTTATCCCACGAGTGTGCTAGCTCCTTGTGGAGATCACCAAAGATGCATTCTGACAGAAACCTGTCATCTAATTTGGAGTGTCTGAGGGCCCTGCTCCTGCGGCCTCTAAATGTTTATCCTGCGCGGGTCACTGTCTCGAGCAGCTCCTCAAATGCTACGCCAGAGCGGGAGGAGCGGGAGGCGGTGGCCCCGTCAAGGTCCGCAGAAGCAGTGGAGAAGTCCTCGGCCTGCTCACAGGAAGCACCGAAGTGCGCCTTGGAAGCAGAGCCGAGATCCATCCGTTCTGGGGAGAGAGCGTGGGACAGGGGAGACTCTGATCCCTGCTGCTCCACCAGATCAACACGGTAGCCCCAGTACTTGAGCAGGGAGGTGTCGGCTTGCTTACGTTCGAAAAAAGTGAGCCTAAAAAGGTGCAGCTTCATGGGCAGCTGCTCACAATGCACGCATTCTCCCCGCAGACCCAGGGCTGCATGATCATCTCCTAAACACTTGAAGAAGAAATCACCCACAGCTGTGTGAGAGCCACGTCACCAACAGAGGTTCTATTAGCCAATTCTTGGCTTCCCAACTGGTCACAGAAAGAATGTTTCCCATAGCATATTTCTACATAGCATCGAGTGTAGCTTTTGAAGGTAACACAGTATTCTGATTGTAAGCTGAGATTAGATTTAAACACTTTCCAATTTAAACATGCAAAAATTATACAAATGACCCCCCAGTGGTTCTAGTGTAAAACTGACTTTGCTAGAGCATCAAAAAGCACCAAAGCAGTTTGGTTTAGCTAATATTAAACACTGTGTCATGTGTTATGTAAATTAACAATCATTCAATCAACAATTTCTGCTCCTGAGAAATTATATGACAGCACAGAACATGCAAGGAAATATCATGGACAATAGTGGCTAACTTCTACACAAAAAATGTTCCACCCATATTCTAGTTGTCTGTTTTAGTAGGTTTAAGCTTCCTTTAGTCATGTCTTCATGTTTTGACTCAATTTGTAATCAGAGCATAAGAAACTTTTCTTATATCACCATTTATTTGCTCAACCAAAACTTCATTAAAAAATATATTTTCTAGTTGAAACTTACAATGCAAGTTTTAATGATATAATAATTTAATTTAATTAATTGAATTTAATTTCATAATAGTTTTTTATTTTCAGTAAAGATTTGAGAAAATATATATTTTTTTGGCAATGATCATTTGTGCTGAATTTGAACAGCTGAAAACAAAGACCCGGAGCATCAAAACAAAAATAATCCCTCATCTGAGCACGTCCCCCACCAAAACAGTCACCCACCCCAGACCAAGATCCAACTTTATCAATAAGTCAAGAGAAATCAATTATAAATAAACACTGGGTTAGCTCAAAGAAAATGCAGTAGTTAGTTTAAGTTTTGTTGTTGGTAGTTTTGTGCGTGCTCTTACCATGTGGCGCTCTGTGGCTCTGGGTTCTGTGAGAACGCGGGGGGCCGCTGACACTCACATAAAGAGAGTGCAGGACATGGATAAAGCAGGGGGAGGAGACAGGGGTCCCAGAGAGGAGGGGGGCTGTATGAAGAGCCCACCCCAGACTCAGGACCCCTCCCATGCTCCCCTTCTTCTTACAAAGCCCTGTGTGTGTGCACTTGTGTGAGTGAGTGTGCACGGTGGGGGCAGCGGACACACTTGCCAAGGTTCCTCGCTGAGTGTGACACTGACAACACCTCAAGGGTTTAGATGCTTTGGCCTCAGCAACAAAACATCTTTGTTTGCACTCGGAAACTTAGGTTCACCAAAATGGGCCACAGTTTACTGCGATTAAAGTGGGTCCTCATTAATTTAAAATAAATAAATGCGTAACCCAAAGCATTATATTCATTTACAAGTGGTAAAAACATGTTAAAGACAGTAGTAGTAACAAATAAAACATCATACAGCAGCGGAAATAATACAGTCCTCAAAAAAACAACAATCAAAATATCTGTTTGTGGCAAATATCTCAACAAATTAATTTTCTCAAATGAACAATTCTCTTCACCACAAGATGGCACTACACCTGAAAGCAATAGAGAAACCACAGAGAAACATTTTATAACATGTGCAATTAGTTTGTTTTGCTTTGGCAGCGCAAAATTAATCTGAGAGTATTAGCAATGGTATTTCTGAGAATAATAAGTGGTTTATTTGTGTGGACAGACATAAAACTGGAACTGTTGTGAAATGTTTCTTGACAGTAGCAAGCAAAACAACTGGTCAGTTTCTGTGGAATTTTTGACAATGTGGTGAGATGTGCTGGGGCAGCAGGATTAAGGGATAAAGCGTTTCATTTTAATTAATGCATTGTAATGATATGCAATAGAATCAGGGAAGCGTATAAAACCTCTGTAGGTGTTGCAGTTGGATACATGCTTAATACACACGGATTTTAATGAGACTCAGTTTTGCCTGAAATCTCAGTTTACGTGTGGATGAGAAGCAGAAATGGCCCAGAAAACGTGTTAGAGGACCACATTACTTTTTTGTAATAACAAGTAACCTAACGCGTTTTTGTGATCCAAGCAGTGTTGGAAGTAACGGCGTTAGAGTATAACGGCATTATTTTTTTTGTAACGGAGTAATCTAATTAATTACTTTTCTCATCGTTGTAACGCCGTTATCGTTACTGAGAATGTAAAGCGTTACTACAATTTGGTTGAATAAAGCTCGAGGTGTCATGCTTTGGCTACACTTCAGCTGCTGCAGGGGGGGGGATGATGACACCGCTGCAAAAGTGATGATTGGCTCACGCGGTCTAACTGCACGCTCTGACTTCCACTAAACACAAGACAGCATCAGCGACAATGGAGCCGGGGAAATTATTAAACTGGAAGTACCGGCACTACTTCGTTAATGAAATTAAAGGCAAGAATGTTTCTGTAACATGCTATGTCCAGGAAAAAAGACTTCATCCACGTCTGCCTCAAGCAACTCAAACCTTATGAAGCATCTCACATTAACACATGCTAACACGACACTTGTTGCTGCTGCTAACCCCAAAGGCAGCTGCGTGAGTTCCAGTGAAGGAGACAGAGCCACTGTTAAAACAAGCAACGCTCGATTTTACGTGTCAGCAACAACCACTGGTTTAGTTGTTAGATGAGGAGTATTTTAGAAAAGATTAATGTATTATTCATTTTCTTTGAGAATGAACAACATGTTAATCTACAGAGAGTTGGATTGTGTTCTGTTTATTGTGCAATAATTTACAGGTACAGAGATTTGCACTACTTAATGGCCAGGTCTCCCTTTGTTTCTTTTTACACAAGTTCGTGTGACTTAATTTTGCCATTGAAAATTTTATTTTTCAATATTTATTTTTTTATTTCTATGTATATCATATGTCAGACTGCAATCTATTGAGTTGAAATAAATACCAAATGTTCTAAAATACTATATAAAGTGTTTTTATTCTTCAATCAGTTAATTTAAACATCTTTGAGTTTTTTTTTTTGTTTGTTTGTTTTTTAAACCTGTATTTAACCAGGAAAGTCCCACTGAGATTATAAATCTCTTTTGCAGGGGAGTCCTGGCCCCCCAATGTGTGTATTGGGGGGGAGGAGGCACAGTGGGTTAAGTGTCTTGCCCAAGGACACAACGACAGTATGTGGGGGAGAGTGGGATGTTATGATGTTTTTTTTGGGATGTTTCGAGCAAGGCTCGAACTGCCCACCGCCGGTCGAAGGACAGCCACTCTACCCACTGAGCTACTGCCGGCCCGATTATATATTCATGTTTGAGCGATCGAAGGACAGCCACTCTACCCACTGAGCTACTGCCGGCCCGATTATATATTTAAGCTGTTACAGAACGTAATACCCTTATAGAACAAAAAAAAATAACTTCAGTTACTTTGCTGAGTAACTGAGTTACTTTTACTATATGGTAACTGAGTTACTAATTAAATTACTTTTGGGAGAAGTAATTTGTAACTGTAACTAATTACTTGAAGTAAGATGACCAACACTGGATAAGTAATCCATTGTCTCGTTAATTTTTAAATCAGTAACGTGTTAGTTTAAGAAAAACTAACTTCATCAATGCCATTAATCTACTCCTCCTCAGCCAGCCCAGCTGCAGTGGACACCTGTGTTGCCTGTGTGTAAGTGTGTGAAGCTCTGTGTGTGTGAGGAAGATGTAACGAGCTGGTGACGTTTAGGCTTCTAGTGATGTGAGCTCATCCACACTGAAGCCTCGGCGTCTCCACAGCTGTGTGATGTCTCTGAACAAGCATATGTTACAGTATGTTCACTGTTGCAGCAAAAACTCAATGTGCATGACGTTATTAGTGCACTTTGATCAAAGCAGCTGATTGGAGTCTGACTCCAGAAGTATCATTCCCTTTATCTATTGAACTTGCTGGTTATTCATTGCTGGTTAATACAAAAAGTGTAACGCAACATGTTAGGCTACTTGTTAAACTCCTGTTTCCACTAGAAGGGCTGTGAAAGTATAAATGAATAAAGGTCTGTCATTATCTTGCTGCAGTTTACTTTTTTCACAGCTCAGAAAATGAATAAAGGGTTGCAGTATAGGCCACACACAGAGATTTTTGTAACGCATGAGTACTCTAACGCATTGTTTTTATCATTTATCAGTGTATCAGAGTAACACAGTAACGTGTAAAAGTCTAATCTTGCCTTAGTCCAATGCATTCTTTTTCTTGACATTTTATTCATCTTTCATTTGAGACAACATTGACATTTTGAGTTTGTCTCTTTGTGTTCTTTCAAGTAAAGCTTATCTGTCCTCCAACCAGTACACTGCTGAGTTCTGCTTCACTATTTTGAAAGCATACTACTCTAATAGAACAAAAGGCTAAAGAATTGCCAAAGAAATAAGGTATGGTCTACCATTTAGGTACACTTAGTACATCTTTTTGTAATTTTTTTAAACTGCCCCGTACTGACTTAAACCGTCCCATACTGCTTCATTGTAAATGAGGCTGTTAACATCTAAACTCTGACATGTTTGACCAGTGTGAGTGCTGCTATTCCACAGGGCAATACACAAGGTGGCAGAAATAAGCTAAAACATAATTTCATGCACGGTTAAAAGTTTAGCATATACCAACCAGCAATGTAATAAGCTGTGCATTTGGAAGTGTCTCTCTCAGACAAAGAACCAGAGTAGGTCCCAACTCCACCTGGTGGAGTAACGTGGCATAACACATGGACAGACATTTATGATTTTTTTCTTATATAGCACATTGTCATATTTGGCGTACCACCTGGACTATTCTACAAATTGTGTTGTGCATAGACATCAGCCCTATCTTTATTTACAAGTAGAGATGTTTTAGACGGCAAGTTTGGAAGAAAGAGCATGTCTTCTGAAACGATAGGGTAATTTTAGTGTATGTACAAAAAGAGAGTGTTCATTGAAAGTGAAAACACTTACTGCAGTGGGTATATGTATATGTGCTTAGATTAGTTTATTTATTTAGGACAGCGTACAATGTACGTTAAGCCGGAGCAGAGATGCTTGTACCAGATTATAGCTTAACAGCTAATTTCCATTTACAGCAGAGTCTGAACATTGATGAGTAAATGCATTGCTAATAGAGGCTTTCCAAGAGATGCATCTTTAAATTACAAAGTTATTTATGATTTATTGGACAAGTCACGAGGTGAGGTTTGCACATTTGTCATGAATGGAGTGAGTTTGCATTTAGCAGCGTGTCTCTGATCCTGGTTGTCAGAAGCCACCAGGCTTATGTTTTAACTCCACTGATAATTTTGGTTTGGGAGCTTGTTTACATGAGGCCAGCCTTGTCCATACAAGAAAATGAATCCAGCCAAGGAGGTAATTTTGGTTTATTGCTGCATCTGCTCTGCTGTCGTAAAGTGTGAAAATAGCTTACTTAGTAAAAACAATGACGTCCCAGAAAGCAATTGGCTGCCAGTTACACACAGCAAGTAGAACAACAATGACAATATTCTGTGTTTTTAAAATGAGCATTCAGTTTTTAGAATTAGAAAAGCCAAAACTCTTTTTTACACGCACAATATAAAGAAGTTCTAGGATGTTATAAGTACAAGTATTGGCTGATATTGTATTTAATTCTAGACATTGACAAATGACCTGTTTGGGTAAACACTGTGCAAGAAGAGATCCGACATCCTCAAAACGTTAGCATTATTATACTGTCATCAACAAATCAATACAAATTTCTATCGTAACAACACTTGACAGTAAAGTGAAGGTAATGTCTGTTTTTTTAGAAACAAAGCGCTTTTAGAAAAGAGACATCTGTTTGTTGACCTGGAGCAGTCTGAATCACACTAGTGTTTTCTACCTACTGTGTTCACTGACTGGCTGGAAGTAATAGAAGACATATATTACTAATGAGCAGATAGGAATTATCATGTTAATATACAAGTGTATTTTGTGGACAGATGTACGTTCATCTGTTGAGTTTTCATATTATTCATTTTTCCAAATAATGAGCTTTTAAGAATAAATTCAGATGCATTGGAAGCATTTTGAAAAAGCAGGTTGGATGAACTGCACTTTATCAAATCAGAGCAGCGCCATGTTGTTTACACAAGCAATGGTAAAACCCTTTGTCAAATCTGTCAGTACTGGCACATCGTACAGCACAACTTGAAACAATAAAGATATACATTAAAAGTGTAATTCATTCAAAGAAAAATAAACAAATAAGCTTTTAATGATTTATTTGGATCTGATGCCTGCTTCACCAAACAGTCATCTGGAGCAAAGTCCAGCCTTGGCTTCTGAAGACCGGACTTTGAAAATGCCAAAGGAAGGATTCTGGTGAAACAGAAAATAACGGTCATGTTATTAGCCATAAGTTTCCAAAGTACAGAAAACACTGTCGTTTTTTCAGATGTACAATGAGCTAAACACATCTGTCAATAGCAGGATTGAACATCATTGTTGTCTCCAGAAATGGTGATTTATTCTTTAACAATTCAGACAAATTACACTTCAGAGGCCAGTTTGAAAAGTTTCAGATGCAGAACAAATTGTTAACAAATGTTAATGGATGGCAGAAATGAAACAGAAGTTTGTCTTTTTTCAAAAGGAGTTTTGCAGTGTAAACAACTTTTTGTAGAGTTTTGTAGAGGAGTACGCTATATCGACACATTTATCCTGTTTCATAAAATTGCTTTAAATGACTGAATAAAACACACTAACGACGCAGCATGAAAACCAAAGCTGCCCAATCTCTCAGTTCTCCACTGAATGCAATATGACTTCCTGCAGTGAGAGTAGCCCTGCTGTGCATACCTTCAGCTAATTTTAGGAAAACTTCAGATAAACAGCCTAAGCAAATACCGGCTCATTTAAAATCTCTAAATAATCAAGCATGAGCTGTCACATCAAAATCAACTAAACTTTGGCTTCACTTTATCTCTGTTACTGTACCTCTTGCAATTCTCAGTTTTGTCAGTATGGGGGATCTCCTCTCTCGTCCGGGACAAAGACTCCTGTAGATATCTGGGTCACAGCTTAGCCCCCTGCCGGCAACCTGTCATCGCCACCCAGCTTCCTCCCATTCAGCTTTGTGGATGCTGGAGCTTCAAGATGGTTCTTTCACCGCAATGGCTGCCAAGAAGTGCTTGGCCAAGGAGGGATCTTTGAAAGGACAAAGCCAGCAGCCGTGAACATGCCGTTCCGGACAGTCCAGGCCAATCATCAACAAATATGTCACCTTGTTTTGCAGCACTTCTCTCCCAAGCTAAAGCCTGCCACATAGGATTCTGCAGCAAACTCAACATGTACTTAAAGGTTTGTCATAAGCAGATAAAGTCTGAATTCATTTGAGTCTTGTTGAAGAGTTAGACATTTATTAAAGCAAATCACCTTCCAGAGTTGTTTACTTTCTCTCAAATGGTGGTAGCCCGGATCTTACACAGGAGTAATACACAGGAGTCTAGGAGATATTATGAAAGACCAGACACATCACATTCCTACTTTTAAAAGCATGTGAATAGCTTTGGTAGTTTTGCAGAAAGTAGATGTCAAGAAAATGTAAGAAATGAAAACTAAATTGGTAGGACTTGTAATATAGGAACTCCACGGGGCATCGTTTCTTTTTACTGCTGTGATCTTAAGGCAAATGTGTATTGCAAAATGTAACAAAGTGTATCATAATGCATACAAATTAAACCTTTCCAGTTGTTTATAGTTTGATAGATAATTATTTAATTTGTCTGGTGTTAAAGGCAGTGCACACACTTAAATTACATTTAATTACAAACTCATTAACATTTATTTGTATTTTGATGTCGAGTTAATTCAAGACCTTTTTCCTACATGTAATGCCCTGAGCAACCCTCCATTGATAAAGAAAACAACGTTAACCAATATTTGCAATTTAACACAGTATATTAAATTTATATTAAAAACTGACCATTTAATGTGGCCACAATTGAAAAATGCACATGAACACCTGCTAAAGTTGGAACAACCGCTCGGAAACTCAGGTGAGTCGGAGTTGTCCGACATT